>LPNX010331144.1:401553-415336 GCA_001517045.1 Pseudotsuga menziesii
ACTCTTGATTTATTTATGAGAATTTTGATGCTATGTATTGTTGTATTTATGTAAGTTTCTTTATCTAATGAAACTGAAATTCGAATTCTGGAACAATGTCATACAATTCTACTCATGCAACCAAATTTTAGTGAATAACCCAAAGTTGTAATGCCTATAGAACTGGCCTAAAAAAGACAGGCATTTACAAAATATAAGCAAACACAGAAAACAACTGTAATTTTATAACTAAAAAAAAAAAAATATTTAATATGCCTTCCATCATTTGTTACATTTCCAAAATTTGGTAACATTAATGTTAGCACAATAGAATAAATTTTTAGCACGACAAGATCACTAGAAATTCTTATTGCAACATAAGTATATATATATTTTCCATGCTCAGATTTCTTCACAGCTTCCCCCTTTATTCTGGTAGAAACAAGATTATGTAGTGGCTTCTCATTCAAGTACTCCTCACCACCTCAGAAAAGGTTGGCGGATGGGGTGCATGAAAGCTATGATGAATACCTTAGGCCCTTGGTGCTCGCCAGTACAAGAATTCGATCCCACATAAAATAGGTGCATCTCTCAAAGTGGTGTATGATGTCTGCTCCCCAATGGTTGGTGCTTCCCTGGTGTGAAAAACCAGGGTGATAGATGATATTGGAATCAAGCTCACCAACCAACAACACACCCAGACTAACAAGCTTCTCAAACTATATTTCCATTGCAAACATATCAAAATCCTCAGAACCTCTTAGCAGAATGATACCACGAGTTTTCTTCTACAATAGATCATGCTATGCACCTTAATGGCTCTGAAAGGTGGTGTTTATATAGTATTGGAAAAATGGACAAGGGGATGACCCGTTAGCATATTCACACATTTCATCGTCGAGTAGCCTAGTCGACCATACGATTTAGGGCATATGGACTAGATGTGTTCTCTCCCTTTTGCTCATGTGACGACGATACCATAACCATTATTTCGATGTGTTTCCCCTGCTATGTGTGGAAATCAGATTCGCTATTCCACTTCTTATATTTTCATGATATATTTCTGAATTCACACACCAGCCATACAACAGGTATCTGGTTTTGGGAGAGATGGCGCTGCCGCGGGGATGATTTATCCTGTGGATGTATCACAAATGGCATCGGGGAAATCAATTAACTGTCGGGAAGGAAGATCGTATGTGAGGGTGTCTTCTCCACTTAGATTTTTTTATATTTTTTTATGTTGCATAACCCTCATGTTTCTCCATGCACTCAGTACCATAGATCTGTTCATCTTTGCGATCTAAGCCCTCGATACACCAAATATTCATACCCAAAAACTAAACACTATCAACCTACACAACTTGATTTTGAGAGATCAATATCAATCGTTGATCTCTAAACTACCTTCATCGAGACCGCTCAACCTTGAGAAATTTAACATTCTGCTAACCCTTTTTCATTTGAACGAGTGAGAAACTTTTGATTGTAGAATGCTTCTCACTCGTTGATCTACCCAACATCTTGTTCCGACTATAGATCTTCGCAGCCCATACCACTTTCCACAGATCGAATTCGTAACTTTCTCTACGCTAGTTCAATCCGTGAAATTGTTTGAGACCATAGATCTTTCTCCCTCCGAGTAGGTTCATCGCATGAAATGATTTAGGGTCGTTGATGTCACCTTGTTTCAATATCGACCCTCCAATTTTACACCCATTTAATGTACTCCACAAATCTCAAAAATAAATCCTTCCTTGCATCTCCTCTCCATGGAATCGCTTTTCGTCGTCGATCTTCACCATCCCGAATCTAAACCATTGAAGTTTAACACACTTTACCCTTATTCCGCTGATGTATGTTTTAATATAAAGAAAGGCCTATCACCTTAGATCAAAACCCACTCTCTATCCAACGACTCCATGGTGGAAAAACTTGCTAACCAGTTAACCTGAAAGGCGCTCCCGCAAAATTCCTCAAATAAGATCATTTTCAAACCTTTGGGAAGGAGACATAGATGAACATAAATCAACATTCAATGATGATGATGATAGTGGTCGTGATGAAGATGATGAAGATGATGATGAGGGCGATGATGAAAATGATGATGATGATGATGATGAATATGTTGATTAGGAAGAGGGAGATGACGACGATGACGACAACGATGACGACGATGATGATGATAATGATGATGATGATGATCACAATGACAACGATGATGATGACGACGATGATGATGATGACGACGATGATGACGACGATGATGACGATGATGATGACGATGATGACGATGACGACGATGGTGATGATGATGACAATGATGACGATGATGATGATGATGATGACGATGACGATGACTAGGATGAGGATGATGATGACGAAAATGATGATGATGATGAAGATGATGATGATGACGATGATGAGGATGAGGATGAGGATGAGGATGAGGATGAGCATGACGAGGATGATGATGATGATGATGATGATGAAGATGTTGTTGTTGATGATGATGGTGGTGGTGGTGGTGGTGGTGATGAAGATGATGAACATAATGAAGATGATGATGAGGGCGATGATTAAAATGATGATGATGACGATGATGAAGATGTTGATTAGGAAGAGGGAGATGACGATGATGATGATGATGATGACGATGATGATGATGATGAAGATGAAGATGATGATGATGATCAATGATGGTGTTGGTGATGATGACGACAACAATGATGACGATGATGATGAGGGTGAGGATGAGGACAATGATGAGGAGGATGAGGATGATGACTAGGATGATGATGATGACTAGGATGAGTATGATGAAGATGATGATCATTATTATCATGATTATCATGATGATGATTAGGATGAGGATGATGATGACGATGATGATGACGATGAATTTGAAGATGATCATGATGGCGATGGTGATGATGATGAATATGCTAATGAAGATGAAGATGATGATGAAGATGTGATGACAAGATCTTTACCTTGGTCTTCACTAAATTGTTCTGAGCTTCGCCAACACTATAATAGAATGGTTATGAGTGATTATTCACTCCTATAAAGGATGCACTTTATGGAACTACCAAACTGCTCAGTTGGATATTCCTCTTTTAAGACACCGAACTAGGTCCATAAGTATTTATTCTTCATGTGCACAAATCTAAGAACATGAGGCTTCACAGGGCCCAATAAGTTGTATTTTTTTTACTACTTCCTCGGATCATATTGAATTTTCATATTAGTCCTTGGAATGGGTGTTAGGAGCAATCCTTAATTTTTCACTCAACTGGCTGCTTCCCCTATCATGTAGACATCTTCATTCACTGAGCTCCCCCTAAAATTGCGATGATGAAGATGATGATGACGAATATGATCATGATGATGAAGATGATGACAATGATAATGAAAATTATGATGATGATGATGAAGATGATGATAATGATAATGGAGATGCCGATGAATTGGATGATGATGATGTTGATGATGAATATGACGATGAAGATGAAGATGTTGATGATGATGCCAATGAATACGATGATGATGATGATCAAGATGATGATGGTGATAATGAAGACGTTGATGATGAAGATAATGATTATGATGATGATGATAAGGAAGATGACGATGATGAAGAATATCATGATGACGATGATGGTGAAGACGATGATGATGATTATGAAGATGATGATGATGATATTGATGAAGACGATGAATTAGACGATCGTGATGATGACGAGAAGGATGATGATGAGGATAATGATGATGATGATCATCGTCGTTGTTTTCATCATCACCATCATCTTTGTTATCTTCATCGTCATCATGATCATCATGATCATCGTAATCATCATCGTGTTCATCCTTGAAGGGACTTATGTATAGGATCTCACTATAAGAAATGCAACCAATACAAATTATGACAAAATCCTAGTTAAATTAAATTAAATTAAATTAAACTACAGTAAATTAAAAACATAGAGTTGTTTAACTATAATTAATTTAAAATGAAACAAAATATAAAATATGCAAATAAAAAAAACCCAAACTAAACTAAACAAAAGGTAAATATGCAAAATAAAAAACAAAAAAAACACCAAATATAAAATATGCAAATAAACAAAAAAAAACATAGAATTCAAAAACACCCGCGCACTAGCTCATTAGCAAAACAACAATGAACAAGTTCACTCCCACCAACTATTTCATTAGCAGCATCTAGAGCACTGGTAATTTCATGAGAAGAGCAGTGGTAAATTGAGGAGCAGGGATACCAGTCCAGAGGATATCGGTGTTCCCAGTGGAGGAAATATGGTCGCAATCCAGAGGATACTGGCGTTCCCAGGGGAGGCAATCCGGCTGGAGTCCAAAGGATAACAAAGGGACCAATGAATTTTATAAGCCCATTAACCCTAGCAGCATAGGAATTTGGAAAAAATACGTCAAATTTCCGAACCAATACGGATTCGATACAGTCATACTGAAATTATAATTTTTTTGTTGTGCTACCATCGCTTCTATTATCAGTGGATCTAGTAAGGGTTTTCTATTATTGGATCGTCTGAAGATCCTCCTTAAATTCGGGGAAAAGACATATGGGTTGAGCACTGCAAGCCAATCATGCTCTTGTATAATTTTCTGAATTATGGCACAATTTGCAAGCTTTTGTAATTTTATTCTATTTAATGGCCCGGAACAGTGTGCAGAGTCTTGTAGGAGCTATAATCTGAACTGGTTCAACTGATTATGTCGAAACTTTGAACCTGAGACGTGTTTCTTCCAAGCATTTAATTTTTCTTTAATAATTAGTTTTACCTTGATTATGGCACAAATTACAAGCTTTTGTTATTTTATTCTATTATATGTTTGAAACATTCTATAGAGTGCAAGATTGTGTAATCTTATTCTATTTAATGGTCTAGAACAGAATCCTCTATGAGCTATAATTTGAACTGATTCTGGCGAAACTTGAGCGTGAGACCTCTTTCTCCTTTAAAGACGCATTTAATTTTGCATTGATTGTCAGTTTTACATGGATTATGGCACACTTTTCAAGATTTTGTGATTTTTTTCTATTATGGGTCTAAAACATTTTGTAGAGTGCCATAGGAACTGCAATTATAATGACTGTGTACAATTCAACCTAATACCTATTTGTCCTTTAAAGAAGCATTTTATTTTATTTCTATGCTCACTTTTACCTGAATTACAACACACTTTGCAAGCTTTTCCCATTTACTGGTTTGGATTTTGGAACAATGTATAGTTCCCTGGGACTTGTGGGCTATAATTTGAATTGACTTGAGTAAATTGACCCTCATACCTCTTTATTCTTTCAAGACACATTTGATACAAGTATTATTTTTCAACGACACTTATATCTTTTTGCCTCTTTTTGGAATATACCATGGTAGTTAGTGTGGTTGCCTTTGTTTGGCATATCTCAAAGAGTCCGAAGGTTATCAAGAATATTGTAGCATGCGTGTGTCTTCATTAAACCCTCTGTGAGAATTTCTTCCTTAAATATATGATGTGTGATTTCAATTAAATCACATCTTCCAAAATACTATCCTAAAATCCTTCTCAACATATGTATAATTCCCTCTATAAATTTTTGTTTATTAATTTCCTGTAGCTTACTATTTTATTTCACCAAGACTGTGCATGCATACTTTTCTAACTTTTGGCAGACTTATATTTTTCACATCTTGACCATATTTAAACAAAATGGGGGTATGGCTAGGTATCCACCTCAACTACGAGCAAGACCATGTCACCTTAAAACCTTACTGACAAACACACAGTCTCTGGCAGTCACTTTAAAATGGTATTTCAAACTGCTCAATTCAACACTCAGTGAATTTTGTCAGGCCCTAGTCATTACTGTGCTAGGAGGCATTTTGGCAGACTCATATCTCACACGTGTGAACACCCAGAGGGAAACTGAGATCATGAGTGTATGCCCATATCATCAAATAATGGACCCATAACATCTGATGAATTTATCAGTTAAAGACATGACTCTGGCATGCATTTCCAAGTGGGATCTCAACCTCCTGTTTTCAACACTCGGTCAATTTTTCATATTTTTGGATATACAAGCTAATGTTTTTACCGCTTTCTGCATGACGCTATTTTTCTCATGTGGTCACCATAAGAAAAACTAAGAACATGGATGGATACCTAGTTCATTAAAGAACATGCCTATACCTTTTGATGAATTTATCATCACTCAGATAGGATTTTGCGAGAATTTCCAAATGCCTCTTCAACCTTGTGATTTGACACTTAGTCAATTTCTTTAAACCCTATGTCTCAAAGGTGATTTCAACTTTTCATCAAACTTGGAGTGTAATAAATCCAATGGATGGAGGACAACCATATGAATCCATTAAGACAAGTTTTATCCTTTGGAACTACATTCTCTCTCCTTGGTGGGCATTTTACTGAAGTATGATGTAAAAGATGCTTAAAACCATGTTTTGGCAGATCCATAATTTATGCCTCAGGTACTTTCAGGTCAAAGTAAGAACATGGTCAGGTAGAAAACATATCCACCTACAAGAATCCCATATGGTGTGGGAATTTCTTTCAACCCACAAATTATGGTGAGCATTCTCCTAGAGCAACTTGTCTCATTTGACCAAAAAGAACTTCTTTTGGGAGGCCTTTATCTTCTTCCTCAAAGAGTTGTTCTGAGAACTGGTGCCATGGTCGGATAGATACTTCAACCAACTATGGGATGACATGCAATGGTGGGGATTTTCTCCTTCTTATGAAATATGGTGGGAATTTTCATAAGACTACTACTTTAGGACAATCTTTCACCACTTAGTATTTTCCAACTTTATCATACATGTCTATGCCCATCAAAAGTTATTTTGTCATTAATGGACATCTCTAGGATATGCCTATCCACAATCATCAGTTCACCAAATGTCACCAATTCTTAAGACTACCTATAATTGGTCTAAATTTGCTGACATTTCACAATGTTATCCTATTTAAAAAAAACCAGGCACATAGTTAGAGTAGGAGTACCTTGCACGAGGAAACTTGCATATCAAACCACTGTGGAAGAGGGAGTGTTAGAATAAAGTCATCGAGTTTCAGTGGGAAATCCATGAATGAAGCTATATGACCACCGCCCATTCCAAATTGAATCCCCAACATGATCTATATGAGGGGAAACCCCATACCTCTTTGCATGCATTAACTAGTCAAGTGGCCCAAGAAACACACTTCTATATCCGTGTTGTGAACAAATTCCAAAACAAATCAAGTCATGTCTTATACTTAAAAATCATTCAAATATAAATAACTCTAAAATAAATTACACCTTTGAGAGAAAAATAGCTTTTGGTAAAGTTTTTGGGAAGAAAAAACTTTTGATATTAAAACATTACAAGTAAATATATTTGCACGCTAAATTATATCCGCTTGGTAGCTTATATTATTGTTTTATCGAGTGTAGGTACCACCAAATAGGTATCTATCAGATATATCTTCCTTGAGTGATGGTGATGGTATACTAGGAGAGGTTGAAAGTGATATGTGTTGTACTAGATCTATCGGTTCTATATCAACTAGATCTGAAAAGATAAGGAAAAGATTTTGTAGATGCATGCAATATTTTATTTCCAACGAAGGGTCATGTAATTATGATGCTGAGAGCATAGGTGACATTGAGTTTCCCTTGAGGTATAGACATCTAGTGCAACAATGGGTACCTAATAAGCTACCTCAAGTGGACACAGATTTCTTCATCAATGGGAGGATGTATCGCATTGCTCCTTCGTCCTTACATGGATTGGGGCTATTTTCCATGGATGGAATAAAGGTTGGCTATGGCACTGTAACTGAATTGATGGAGTATGTCAGACCATTATAAAGATACAATAACTGGTTGATATTGGTCCAATATACTTGAAGCATGAGGAGATATGGAGTTGCCACAAATTATATACAACTAGCAGAACACAATAAAAACAAAGGGGGGACTATGTATATTGATGGGAGACCAAAAGCGTCCGGAAACATTGATGGCTTTGTAAATAGTACACGGCTAGTGACAACAACTAAGAAACCAAATTGCGAATTTGAGGGATGCAAAGAACATCATATATTTGTATGTGCAACAAAAACAATACTTCCAGGCAAAGAGTTGTTGATCGATTACAACTTAAATCGAATAGATGTGGCTTCCAAGGTCCATGGTAACTGTGGAAGGTCACACGCTATGCCTCATCAGGTAAATGCTAAATATAGTAACTAAACATGACTACAATAACTCACTGTTTCTATTTTTTTTTTGTTAACATTCCATTTCCACCGTTGGCATTCACTTTTTTCGTGCATATTATGAATATTTACATGTGATAACATGATTATTAAACTGTTATGCTTATCTCAAATTTTTTTATGTTACAATTATTGACTCAACTTTTATTGATTGATTTATTTTGTCAGGGTTGCAGCAGTGGAAAGCCACATGCTGCTTCCACAGTCCAAGGTGACCATGCAAGGTCACAATCTATGCCTCGTGAGGTAAATGTTAAATATAGTAAATAAATATGACGTCAATAACAAAATATTTTGATTTTTTCAGTTAACATTCAATTTTCACTATTGCCATTCGATTTTGTCATGCTTATTGTGAATATTTCCATATGATAACATGCTTATTACATTGTGGCAGGGATCTGCTCATCCCCATGGAGCAGAACATGTATCTCCTCCTTTAGAGGTAAAAGTAAATATTATTACAGTATCTCATTTTTGTTTATGTTACAATTATTGACTCAACTAAACATGACTACAATAACTAGAAACTCCACCCCCAGAAGATTTCCATGTGACAACATGCTTAATAAATTGTGGCAAGGGTCTTCCCATGGCCGTCATGCAAAAGAACACGTGTGCTCTACTTCCATGGTCCAGGGTGACCGTGGAAGGTCACATTCCGTGCCCCATTAGGTAATTGTTAAATATAATAACTAAATGTTGAGATTTTTTCTGTTAACATTCAATTTCCACTGTTACCATTCGATTTTTTCGTTCTTATTGTGAATATTTCCATATGATAACATGCTTATTACACTGTGGTAGGGGTCTTCTCATCACCATGGAGCAGGACGTGTATCTTCTCCATCAGAGGTAAAAGTAAATATTATTGCAATATCTCATTTTTGTTGATGTTACAATTATTGACTCAACTAAATATAGTAACTAAATATGACTACAATAACTAGAAACTCCAACCCCAAAAGATTTCCATGTGACAACATGCTTATTACACTGTGGTAGGGGTCTCATGCCCATGTTCGTCATGGAATAGAATGTGTGTCCTCTACTTCTGAGGTAAAAATAAATATTATTGCAATATCTCATTTTTTATTATGTTACAATTATTTTCATAACGTTTATTTATTGATTTATTATGTCAGGGTGGTGCCGGTGGAAAGGCACCTACTGCTTCCATGGTTCAGGGTGACCATGGAAGGTCACGCTCTGTGCCTCGTCAAGTAAGTGTTAAATATAATAACTAAATGTTTCAATTTTTTTGTTAGCATTCGATTTCCATTGTTGACATTTGCATTTTTCTGTGCTTATGGTGAATTATTGATTGATTTATCGTGTCAGGGTGGGGACCGTGGAAAGGCACCTACTGCTTCCACAGTCCAGGGTGACCATGGACAATCACCCATTAGAAGTAGATCAGTAGGGGGTGACCGTGGGAAGTCACCGACCACAACACCGCATCATGTAAGTGTTAGTTCTTAATAGTAACTAAATTTCATTACAATAACAATGTTTGAATGATGTTAAAAATATTTTTCTTAATTTTATTGTTTGATGAATTTAGTCCAGTGCACTTCATCTGGGTGATGAGGAGCTTGAGGATGAAATTTATTATTCCATAGACCTTATGGATACAATAAAGAAGGCCCTAAAAAAGACAAACATAGAGATGATCTCCTTGGCTTGCATAAGGCCCATGACACAAGAGATCAGGGAAATGATTGAAGATCTGAAAGAACAAATAAAATATTATTGGGTAAGTGGCATCTTCACATATTTTTTTAAGCTATGACATGATTTCATATCTGATATAATGTTTTCTATTTTTCCAACTGATCTGATCAAGTAAAGTTTTTCGTTTGTAGGATTTTTTACAACCCGTGACTAGAGAAATTGTCGAGACAGGTATAGGTAGCAGTCATGCACCAATGTAGTAACAACGCTGACAAAGCAATGTACCAATGAGGATTTTTGACACTCCTCTAGTTGGCCTCAAATCCATTGATGAGGGAACCGATTTTGATCAGCATGACATGCCTTAGCATGATGAGACGGATCCTAGGAATCCACATGACTTCGGAGATGAACCTACTATAGATGACTAGGAAACTTTTCCTAGAGAAACACGAGTTAAAAGCACTGGATCACTAGATCTAACCTTTCTAGTGGATGACGCTTGTGTCCCGAACAAGATTCAAAATATTGCAGGTATTTATTCATTAATTTATTCATTTTAATCATGAAATTGAAATGGACATACGATAAAATTATTATAAATTAATGGATTACACGTTTATGCAGGAAACAATGTTTTCTACAGGAATTTGAATGACAAAGCATTGGAGCTGTTTGGCCCCACCATTCGCACACGGTGGAATAGCCAAGATAGCACAAAGAGAGATGTATTGATAGACCACATGGTAAACTTGTTCGGCAATACATTCAACAATAAAGTGGTTGCAAAGTTAGCTGGCGAGAATTTAAAATATACCAAGGCCCAATATAGGGATAAATTGCAACTTGACCTCAAGCATGAGCGCCCTTCCATGGTTCCAAATAAAGAGTGGAAGGCACTCATAGAGGATGCAAAGGATAACTTGCTAAAAAGACAAGGAAAACAACCACGACCTAGAAAAGAAAGGTACAACACATATAATATTTTTAGTGAAATATGCTCATTTATTTTTTCTTTTTGGTTTTAAGCAAGAATTATGATATCTAACGTTTTTCAAAATTTTCATATATAGGCTACTGGACACCTCCAAAGAAACTAAGGCTAGAGTAGAAAAGCATGGGCAACATAGACTAGGTCAGGGTGGCTATAGAAAACTAAGAGCCCGAATCGTAAGAATTAAATGATTAACTGTGGGGAATATTTATTTCAAAGTAGCGAACAAATATCTGTTTTTGATAGAGGGAATTTTATATGTGTTATGCATTGCAGGGAAATACGTTCCAAGATGCTGCCACTGAGGAAGACCTAAAGCTTGGTTTCAAGTATGGTTTTAAAAGTGTCATTGAATATCGGAAAAGCTTGGGGCAGACTCCAATATCTCCAATGATGTAGATGCAAGTAAATAAAATGAATAAGGACGTCATTGCAGTATACTATTAAAGTCTATTTAGTTTTTATTATATCACCCATAACTAAATATTTATGTTTTGTTTTAAGCAACAGTGCAACCGCAGCACTGAATCCAGCGGTACTCGGCATGTACCAGCTGACGTTGGGGTGTGCATGTCCCATTATAGTGGGGAGCAGAGTGGCCATTCTGGTATGTGTGCTTTGGATATAGAAATATCTACTATGATTATAGATATTTATTTCCTGATGTATACTTTTAAATTTTCTTCTTTCGATCGAAGATCGTGAAGCTCAGGAGGGTGAACCGCAAGAGGAATTAACAAGTAGAGAAACAATTAACACACCAGCTATCACATCTACACAGACATGTAAAGAGAAATATTGTAATTTTAATCAAAATTATTAATTATTAATTTCAATAATATTTCAACATATCGACATGCCCATTTTCATTGTTGCAGTTCACGCTCCTTCAGAACTGCCTCCACGCCCTAGTCAACGACGTACAAGAAGCATGATACATGAGGGCATGGAAACACAAACACTAGCAGGACATGTATTTGTAGATAATCCACCAAATGATTATGATAATATCCCAATTATCGTCACTTATTTCAATGCAAAAAAACATAAATCAAAGAAAAAGTAGATGTATAAATTCATGACTTGTATTTGGATGTATATCGATGTTGTTAGTCTAAAACAATGTTTATATGAATTACCTCGTTATGCTTCAATGTTTTTATGTTTATATGTTTTCATGGCTAGCCTAGTTATGCATGAATGTTCAAATGTTTTCTAACTAAACAACATCATTTATTGGGTATGCGAAATTGAGAGTGACATGAGGGGGGGGAGGGGCCATATGAGCTTCCACCTTCATGTGGTTGGCCCTGTTCAGTAGGGAATATAAAGCTATTCTCAAAACATACAGGAGCTCAATAAGGTATAAATACTCTTTTATTACTATGTATTAAAGATGGTTGTAAATTTTTAAATGAATGTCCATTTCTTAAAAAATTGTTAATAAATTTAGCATTTCATGGTTCATTGATTTCTACAGGACTTTGTAGTATGATTTAAATGACTTTTTATTTGCTTATATATTATTTACTCATATAAAAATTATGTCTTTGATGATTTATGCAGGTCTTGGTGATGGAAATTCATCTCGTGGACAAATCTTATCAAGTTTTATGGGCAAATGAATTTGGCGAAAGGACAATGATAAGGTAAGGGTTTTGACGTGTTCTTTATCCTTAATGTGTTTGTCTTTATCCTTAAATTCTATTTCATTCTATTAAGATACAAGAGATACAAACAATAGTAAATAACTACTTTTAGACTATCATCCAAACTAGGAGACAACCTTCTACATAAAACAAAAATGCTTCTTAGCAACATAGAAAAATAGATGAAAAATCATGTAGAAGAAATTAGACTTTTTTCCGCCCTTCTTCCTATAATTTCGGCATGATGAAACCCTAGGTTAAGAAATTTTAATTTTTCAAACCCTAATTGTTCATATATCTTTCAAAACTAAATTTTCTGATTTGTATACTTGTAAATATTATTCTTAGGTTATTTTTGTTTCTCTTAGGTTTTAGACTTCATTTTTATGTGTTTTTGTAACTTTTATTTTATCAAAAAAGAAGGCCCTAAAAAAAGAATTTCCGTGTAAAACCCTAAAAGCACAGACCTGCTGCTCCCACAATCTGATCCCTCTCCTTTATCAAACACAGGTCTGCAATATGTATTGCAGACCTCGTATGCCCTAGCTGCCTTCTCTGCACACTCAAAACAGAAAACAAGTTAGTATTTCAAACTATTTAGATGGTGGTGTATTTTGTATAAATATATCTTATTGATTTGATTAGTTTTCTGCCCTATTCGCATTAGTTTTATGGGTAAATGTAAGTATGATTTTTTACTGAGATATGGAACCTTACATCTCTGAATGCACAGTGATATAATTCTGACATCATTTTACTGAGTATTGTTTTGGATTTTCTTAGTACTAATTATTGCTATTGAGACTTGGGTGATGGTAAGGGACTTGATGATTTTATATTTCAGAGCTTACATAAATGATCGAGTGAATGATAATAACATTATGGTTAGCTTGGCACTAAATTTTCAGTAAGTTAGTATTTTATATCTATGCTATCACATACACATATATGGAAATAATATGTTAAATGGCACTTTAAATGATTAACATTGGTTATTGGTTGCACTATTTTACACGTTCTGATTACTGTGATGATAAAATTTCAGTTGTTGCATGGCACATATGTGGACCATAAATTCATGTCTATATCTTCAAAGGTAGCAGATAAAGTGATGTTATTACATGAGGAGTGTCTCCAAGGAAATTATGATATGGTTTCTAAACTACAAATTGCATGCTCA
>LPNX010331144.1:437870-449710 GCA_001517045.1 Pseudotsuga menziesii
GGGACATTACATCCAAGGAGTTCCTTATATAGCACTCCAAAAGGGTAATGGAGGGTCGAATCTAAGCGATCTTAAGGTATATGGAAGGCCAAGAGTCAGGATCTTTGGACTCATATGAGGAAAACTCCAAAAATGTTTGGATTTATGCACACATCGCGATGTACGCGGGTTTGAGGTCAAAAGTCACATGTACATGCGAGTATGGGTTTAAAAGTCGTGTACAAAAATAAACAAGGGTTTTTTAGGGATGATATTGAAACATCAAAGGATAATATAAGTCCATCTGGTCTAAAGAGTCTATACAGGGACATGGAAGGCCGTAAATATGTGATCAAACATGTGTGGTAAAATCAACTATAACACTCGCCTCATCGCGCTCCATACAGTGATCTTTGTGGCTACAATTTCTGAGTACAATATCCAATAGGGAGAGGACACACCATTTAAGCATGTTTCTCATTGCGTAGGCACTCCGCAACTCTGAGTGTGCAAGATTAGATATCAAAATTATTTTCCACCATGGATCTGATTCTCCCTTTGATCCAAGCCATTGAAACTGTGGGGTCTACCCAATGTCACATACTAGGATATATCCTCACCTCTACCATATGTTTCAACTTTCTGCACCTTCGATCTTATGCTGAGACTTTCTCAGTCGTTGATATGAGATCAAGCCGTGGGTTGGCGGAAAGCAAAAATCGGGTTCAACTTTTACGATTGATATTTTTCCTTTTCCGCATCTGCCTTTCTGCTCCCACCTATACGCTTTTGCCTTTTGCAAAAAGTGGAACACAAAATCTCCATCTTTCGCGACTGTTATTCTTCCTTTTTCTCTTTTGCCTTTTTCTTTCCGCACTGTTGATATCCGCAAGATTCATTCTCAATCGTTGATCAGAGTTCAAGCTGCGGGCTGCGAAAAGTGGAAGAGGGATCTCTTCTTTTTTATGACCAAACCTCTGTATTTTCCACTTTCGATCGTTCTAATTCTTCCCTTTTGTTGCGGGATCATTACAGACCGTTGATCCTATGCGAAAAATTTCCAGGTCGTTGATCCTGCGGATCAAGGAACGCAGAACTTCAACTTTTTATGACCATAATTTTTATATTTTCATTTTCTGATTGCCGCCCTTATGTGCCTTTCTAAGCTGTTGATCTATGCGAAAGTTCTCTAAACTGTTGGATCTCAGGTTGCAGAAATCAGAATTCAGGATTCCAACTTTCAAAACCAAATTTCTTTTATTTTTCACTTCTTCCCTTTGCTGGACCATTGATCTTTGGCAGAAACGTTTTGGGCCATCGGATCTCAGGCTGTAAAAAGCAGAAGTTGGGTTTACCAATGTTCACAACTGAGACTTTCCTTTTTTGATTTTTCTCTCCCGATTTTTCCTTGGTGGATATGATTTGTGGCCTTTGATCTTCTCCGCTTTGCATCCAGGCCGTCCATATCGATCATATTTTAACCTTGATCAGATTTTTCTTACTTAGGAATATTTCCAAGGTCGCGCCTAAGGATTTTTTGACTGTTTTGACATCCAGGCTTAGGAATAAGCCTCCCAAGCAACTTCAAAACTTTTTCTGCATACCTTTAGGTCATGAGACATGATTTGTTTTTTGTCTTTACCCCTCATTTTTCACCATCTTACTCTTTTACAGGGGAATTAGTATAGATGCCTATGTGAAAATATTCAAAATTTAGCATAGGTGCTAACAATTGCTCCAACTCAAGGATGCTATCCTTTCTGTGAGGTAGAAAAGAACCCCATAGACTAGGTGCCTGATCCATTGTGTTGGTTCCAAGCTTTTCCTGAAATCCCTGACGTGATTTGAAAAAAAAAACTGAACCAATACTGAAAACAAACTGGCAAACTGCTAAAAGAAATGCTTGCCATGTCGAGCTCATTCATACCTATCTACCCTACCTACTAAAAAACAAGGCCTGATCAAGTAAATTTTGACTTCCAATGAAGCCAATCAAGAAATTGATCTAATGATTGGGCCTCTTCAACATGCTTGAACCAAATCAAGAAAAGAAGAACTGAATGATAAAAGGTTGTGATAGAAGACCTGATCTTTACTGCAATCACCTAACAAACCATTCCCACTACAAAGTTTCTCCATATATTCTACCATTGGATCATAAAATCCATGACAGAATTCAAATTTTCCTTTTATTTGCTTGCACCAATGAGGCTGCTCAAATTGTAACCCCATCTGCACACAATCAAACCATTTTTCACAAGATCCTTGAAAATAATGCGCATGACATTTTTCAAATGGAGCATCAGCAATCTCCTTTAAAATTTCTGAAGTAGCAGCTTGATTCTCCTTATGTGCTTTAGCATAAATACCATCCTCTCCTAAAGAAAATCAAGTGAAATGAACTCTTCTTGAGCTGGAAATTATAAATTTGAAGAAAATCAAGAGACATCCCATTTAGGACCCTCATCTTCCAAGTATCCATCCTCATATTCATCATATATAGGTGGACTAAAATCTTCTTCAAAACCACCACAGATAGAGTTTGTAACAGGCTGATTGCATTCTTCATAAAACAAATTGTAATACTCCTCCTATACAACACTAGGTTGATTATCTTCTTGCTCATAAAGAGAAATATTTGAATGCAAAGCAAATTCTACTTGTTCACCCTTCTCATTATCCATTCCTAAAAATTCCCTGACATTATTCATAACCTCAAGTTTTTGTGTTTGATTAGAAACTCTTAATATTTGTTTTAGAAAAATCAAATGATTCAAAACACAATGGAAAATAGCTACTTTCATCCAGCTGATTGCAATATTTAGAAAAAGAAGGATGGGAATGCAAAGCAAACTTTAGTTTCTCATCCTTCTCATATTCCACCAACAAAGAAGGCTTCGTATGTTCATGTAAATATTCAGGTGAAACTTGAGTTTGAAAAACATACAAAGTTCCTTTTTCAACCATTAACTCCGAATTTGATTCCTCTTTTAATTCAAACTGCAAAGGAACTTTAGGAATTCTTTGATTCCTTTGAGGAGAAAGGGGTTTTCTAAAATTCTGGTTTCTATTCTGCTGCTCTTGATTTTCTATGGAAGGTGGTCTATTGTCCATAGTGAGTCTCTCCATTAACCTTTCTATGATTTTCATCATTATTTCCATACTGGCCTCTTGTGAGTTAGAGGAAGAAGGCTGTGTGGGATATTTATCCTTTCTTTTTTCTCCCTCTTCTCTCCTCCAGTCTCCCTCGTCTGTCTTCTTCTCTCTGCAAACAACTAGGTTTATTTCTACCTCTATGGAATCATTTATCATATTGGCCAGGGAGGCATATTTTCTTTCACTCAACCATAAGGTAAATTCACTATCAAAAGATTCGACATATTGGATTTGGGAAGAACCAGGGGGAGGATTGAACTTGGCAGGGATGACATTATATAATTTCATAAATCTGTCAAAAAACTCCTAGACAGATTCACTCTCCCCCCTCTTCATGGAATGGAATTAGGATAAACACTTCATGGGGCATTTATTTTCTTCCCATTTGTTCTTGAAAGAGTCCTCAAAATCATGATAGCTCAAAATGGAATTGTCCAGAATACTTGTGAACCATTTTATTGCTTCTCTAGCAAGACTTTGGGAAAACAGTCTGACTCTAATATCCCCATGGTCTAACTCTTCTAGGTTTTCCCAGTCTGAAAACCATCCCAAGTGTTCCTCAGCTGAATATCCCCTCTCCCCATTAAATTGTTTGAGTTTTTCGGTGTATCCCCACGGGATTTTATGAAGAGTGTTAGAATAGTAATCCAACCCCTTAGTACCTTAGTTTAACTCAGACAATTTTATTGTATTTTGCATTAATACACTAAGGTTTTGGACTTAAGGTGCTTAGTTGGACCAATAACCAGCTAAATTGGTGAATTCACACCAACATGAGCTCTCCATCTCAGAAAAATATCCACATGTGCACCCTCATCATTTCTAGCGTGCTCCCATTTGTTATCCACCCAATTGGCACTTCTCCATCTGAGTGCCGACATTTCCTATGTTGGCGCACAAAAGGACATTTATGGATTGAAGGTTGACTAAAACACTATAGATGGGCATGTTATGAAATACATTCATTATCCGTCCAGCTTGCCATTTTTACCTTTAAATATGTCAATTGTTGTACATGCCTTTTCCTATATGCAACTCACGTAGATACGCGACTTTTCCTATAACATGTTGCGTACTGTATGCAAGTATTTATAATTGCAACCCGCGTACAGATCTGTACACGGGATTCCCTTAGAGAAAATCGTGTGTCTTATGAGGGTTTCTAGTATTAATACCCGCGTACATTTTCCTTTGACATTAAAAATAATAAATCACGATTATTTGAGATTTGTTAAGCTCTTAACTATAACCATCTTAACTGTCTCAACCTCCTCAACCCTCGAAACTGCCTTATTTCACTAAGTATAAATAAAGGCCTTGGTGAGGGTATTAATCAATCATACTTGGAGAGCAAAGTTATGCTGGTGGTGTCTATTCAGAAGTCTTTGGAGCAGTGGAACTCATAATTCTTTGGTTGCAGAGGAGTCCTTGTCTCAGGCGTTGGGTTGTAATCTTAACTCATTCACTATTGTTAATAAAGAGAATCCTTCTTCCAAATGTGTTTTGAATGTCTTTCATGTATCATGGTTTGATGAATATTTATGATTAAGCACTCTATATCTTGTTTATCTAACTTTCCCTATATACATGTATAAGCTTGCATTTGGAGGATTTTCTCTTTACAGGTGAAGGAGAAACATCCCTAAAAGCTTTGGAGGAGAAGCAGAGCGGAAGAGGATAAAGCTAGGATCAACCTTCGTGAATCGGGTGAGTCTATCCTATCTTCTTGTTTCCTTTATGTACTCTAAAGTTGATTTCCTGCAAATTTCAAGAGTATGTTGGTAACCCCAGACCTTCGGTTATAAGGTGTTTATTCCTGTACAACAGAACTGGCGACTCTGCTGGGGATCCCAGAGTGCTGTAGGTTATTTCTGTCACCCTTGACCAGTCTTTGCTTGGAGTTTGTGTGTGGTATTTTATCCTAGTTCATGCTTACCATAGTGTTTGAAGGCCTTGTATATTTTCCTTTTTTTTGAGAAAATTTTGTACCCTTACGTGGGTTGATCTCATATACAGTCGCGTACAGAGGCCTGCATACGCGGGTTTCTCTCTTGGATAGTCACGTACAGTACATGAGTTGCCCTTATACACAGTCGTGTACAAGCCTGGAAATATGGATTTTTTGGGCTAGGGTTTGCTTGTCCCTGTCCTTTTGTGATTCCTATTTGTTAGTTGGCCCTCTTTATAAACACTGTGCAGTTAGTCTGATGACCTTGGTGGCCACACCTTGTGCTTTCTTGTAAATCCCTTGGGTTTATTTTGTTTGGATTATCTTCTGTTGGCATTTTGAAGTAGGTTGGCCTGTTTGGGTTATAGGTTGAAGTGTTTTGTCTGAATCAGTGATCAGGGTTTTGGGAAATGTTTTTCTAGTCTATGTTTTGATATTGGTTCATTTGTCACTTACCTTCATGAGTTTGCAGTGATTTCTTGTCATTGTATCCACCCAAGCTAGGGTTCCTGGTCTTCCCTTGTTGGTTGATTCTTGGTTTTATTGACCTGTTTACTTCAGTTTGCTTATTTTATACAGTTGATTTGATCCAAGTATACTCAATTTTTAGTGCATTTTAGTTGCATAGTAGTGTTTGAGCATTTTAAAAAGTGAAAAGAAAAACATTTTCAAGTTTTTTCATTTGCCTTTGCATAAGTAGTTTTCATTTCAGTTTTAAAATATAATCTCAAAAACCACAAAAACATAGTCTTAGTTTCTCTTTATCATTGCATTTGTTCATCAATTTATATTTACAAAAAGAAAAAGAAGTTTGCTTTAATAGCGGCAAGTTGCTTTAAAAAAAAATACACCTTTACTTTTTTATTTTTTATCAAGTCAAAAACACCATAGTTCATCACTCCATTTCCTTCTGAGTAAGAAATAGCCCTTTAAAATGAACGCAATAATTAAAATCTACTAGTAATTTTTATTTTTAGGGGCCTTTCACCTACTAGCTTAGGCTAGACTTGTGGGATAGAAAGTGTAAAATTCCCATAAGTTTTAAAATTCAGACATAGTGGACCATTCGTTAGCTAAATCCATGTCTTTATCAATTGTATCTGGGAAGATCCTCTCAAAAGGCAGTCAAGCACGAGGCCGCATGGAGGCATTGGACTTAGGAGATAACCCTCTGATTCCTTGTCAAAATGTAAATCAGGACTTTTACGCATTTGGGGATTCTGCCCTAGATAGAGTTTCAGGCTCAGCTACCCTGCCCATGCATACGAGTCAGGCTTGCGACTGTCCCCCCAAACTATTGGTATAGCTAAGGTAGCCTTTAGTCTCTTGACATTTAGGGTTCATACCTAGGTAAACCGGAAGGATATTTCTGGTTCACTTTGGACGGGATTGGAAGGTAACCCTTGTTGTAATTGTGGGAGGGCAGTGGGTGATTCCTCTACTTGTGCCTAAGAACCACTTCAAGGACGCCAAGTAACCGTTCTTCATATTTTTTCGGGAAAGTGTATATTTCACCCTTGTTGGCTGTTTGAGGCTTTAGGAATTGTTATAGTGTGTGCTCTGTGATTTTGTTTGTGTTTAGTTGGCCTTAGGGTTTGATTTGTTAAATTTTCAATCATGGAGGACCAACCTATAAGAAGGTCGAGAAGGTTGCAAAACCTTCCTCCTCTCGTCACATTGGAACCTCCACCTCCACCCCAAAGGCGGAGATTGGACACAGACAGTTCATTTGAACCGGTAGGAGTATGTGAAGTTCTAGGTGAACCATCACTTATAGCTAACCGTTTAATCTTGATACAGTTGAGATAGAAGACTTGCATACTGACGAGTTTGCAAGGAATTTTAACACACCCTTGACTGATTAAACGATCCTATGATCGTTCAGGTTTGACCTTTTGATTCACTTGTTTTAGGTGTCCCTGTGGGTAGGATTATGTCTTCTACGGGAGAAAGTTCTTTTGTTTTCACCTCAGTCGTTCCGGCTGAAGGGGTACTACCTCCCCCGATAAGTGCCCCTAGATCTAGCATACCTTCTACACCTTTGAATCCAGCGAGTCGGGTGGTCCAATCGCCGGTTCACTCAAAATTAGCAGGTACTTCTGGTGATAGGGTTACTGGGATTCCTAGTATACCTACTGTTCCTTCCTCCTTTACATACACTACCCAGAGCGGTCCGATAGGATCCTCAGCTTTCGTCCAAGGATTTCCTTGGAATGGGGGGCACATTCCCCCATCCACTCCGTATGTAGGCCCATCACCTTCTTATGTAGGAGTGCAGTTTGGAAACAATACCTCTTATGGGAAAAGTTTTCAAACTTCGATTTTGGCCCCGTTTACGAGCTCTCCCTTTTCGTTATTTAGCGGAGGGATACCTGCTCCTCTTTTTCAGACCCCAGTTTCAATTGGGATGGCCTGAACTTCTTATACTGCACCTCCCACTCACGACCCTGTGGATTACAGATGGAATCTGTTTCAGAGTAATCTACCCACTTCGCAACCGGTGGCAGGGGGAAACTCCACCTTTACTTATGGGCATTCGAGGGTAGGTCCCTCTAATCCCTAGATTGGCACTTTTAGTGCCCCGGTTCGACCCAAACTTTCGTTCCTGGCAACGTTAAACTTGCCAGATTTGTCTAAGTTGATGAATGAACCGGTGAGGCATGACCCCTCGTGGCCACCTGTTCCCACCAAATTGCCATCGGACATCCCTAAATTCGAGGGCAAAGTTGGTGAAGATCCTGGGGCTCATGCCACCACATTCCATTTATGGTGTTCTTCGAATTCACTGAATGAAGATTCAGTCAGGTTGAGGCTGTTCCAGAGAACCTTAACAAGTACCGCGGCAAAATGGTACATTGCGTTACCTTCTGCTGCTTTTAGTAGTTTCTGGGACTTGGTTAGTGCATTCCTTAGCCACTTTCAGCTTCCGGTCCGATATGATTTTGGAACAGAATTATTATCTACCTTTAGGCAGAACAAGGCTACCCACATCTCAGATCATATCCAAGAGTAGAGGAGGTGAAAGAGCTTTATAAAATCCACCATCCCTCCTGAGTTCTTACTAGAGTGGTTCCTTAAATCCTTGTTTCCCTACATATCTAAGGACGTATCCACCTCAGGAGTGACAAATGAAGAAGAATCCATTCTAAGGGCCCAACAATTGTATTTGATTTATTCACAATCTGGGATCTTGTATGAGATTATACCTGAGGCACCGAGGCCTACCCATGATGCGGAGAAGCCTAAGCCTGGACCCCATGCCGATGGTGTGGTTGGGTCCGTAAACTCTCCCACCGTAGAGTCTTTGGCTAAGAAACTTCATCAGTTGTCCATCAAGCAGTCTACGACGGAGGCAGCAAAGGCTTCCCCCTCCCCCAGAGTGCAAATGTTTTTGCACAGACCTCTCAAAGGGAAATCAGCAGCCCGGTGGGAAGAAAAAGAGAGGAAATAAAGGAGTGTTACATGTCTACTTTAGAAGTGTTACAGAGCTGTCCTGCCCAGCGGGATGCCCTCTTAACAGCTTTAGGCAGCATGGACTCATCGAGTCTCATGGTGAAATTTCATTTGTCTGATGTTAAAATTCACCTACCTTACCATGTAGCCTTATCAATAGATGTCATCCATGGTGTAAAGACCATTGGAAGGGCAGATGTTGATGAGGGTTCTTCTACATGTGTTATGTCCTTGTCCTGTTAGAAAGCTCTTGGATCCCCAGAGCTGGTCCCGTCAAACACTCTACTTACTGCTTTCGATGGAAGGTCCTTCTGTCCGCATGGTATCCTGTCAGCTTTTGAAATTAAGCTGGCAGGGAAATTAGTGTTTGTTGAGGTGGAAGTGATTGATGCACCTTTGGACTATAATTTGATTCTAGGAAGAAACTAGACTTATGCTATGTCCGCTATTGCGTCGGTCGTCTTTCGTGTAGTGGTTTTTCCACATGAGGGAAAGTTGGTTACTATTGACCAACTTGATTTTACTCGAAAAGGTCGTTTAGAGTCTAATGAGTCCGTTGTGCCATTGGTTGATCAGTTCAAACCTACTACACAGATCTTGGGGGCTGGAATGTACACATCACTGATGGGCACATTTTATCTTCCAGCCCTGGTTAACTATATTGGTTCTACTAGTGTGGGGAATTCCATATCCACGGTTGTTGATAGGACTGATCCTTGGGTTCTCCCTTCCCCCCATGAACCAGAGGTGTCCTTATCAGTAGTGGAAGTAGCTTACCAAGATATCACTCAAACCACTGTTGACCCCATTCTGGATCCTCTCACAGTCTCGGAGGACCTAGAAAAAGTCTATTTGCCCGCATGGGCGGAAAACTCCTTGCACTCTACGGACTGTTTAGATATGGTTTTACCTTCTGATGAAGCCATCTTGTTAGCCATGAGTGGACATGGTAAGATCTGTGAGGATCTTCACCATGGATCCTATTTTCTTCCAGAACTATGCAGAATAGAAAATCAAGAGTTTCGTATGAGACTGTCAGAAGATGTTGATACACCCATCAATCCCTTACACAGGGAAGGAATGTTTGCCGAGGGGAATATGGCAAATATTTCCACCACTATACCTATTAACATCTCTGTAAATCCTGATGTCATGGAAAACATATACATAGGTGCAAATTTCTCTCCTGAAGAGATTGCTATCTATACTTCCTTGTTTAAGGAATTCCGCGATGTCTTTTCCTGGTCATATGAGGATATTCTAGGCATTGAACCATCTATTGTTGAACACAAAATATGAACATATCCTAATGCCAAACATGTTCGACAAAAGTTAAGACCTGTTAACCCGCACAAAGCGGCGGCTGTGAAAACCGAAGTTGAAAAACTGTTGAAGGTTGGTTTTATTTAGCCCATAGCTTTGAAAGAATGGGTATCCAACCCTGTTCCTATTGATAATAAGCAAGGGACCATACGCATCTATACTAACTTCAGAGATTTAAATAAATCTTGTCCTAAGGACAACTATCCCATGCCATTTATAGATCAGATTATAGATTCTTGTGCGGGAAGTGAAGTGTTTTTGTTTATGGATGGTTTCTCCAGATATAATCAAATTCAAATAAAACCAGAAGACCAACATAAAACTGCTTTCCTTTGTCCTTGGGGTACCTTCGTGTACAAGAAAATGCCCTTTGTATTGAAAAATGTTGCGTCAACCTTTCAATGGGCTATGAACTTTGCTTTCCATGATATTAAAGCCATTGTCGAACCTTACCTTGATGATCTGCCTACACATTCTCGTAAGAGGATTCAACATCCAGATCACTTACGGTTGATATTTGAGAGATGCAGATATTATAAAATCCGCTTGAATCCCCACAAGTGTGTATTCTGTGTCGATTCAGGAAGATTGCTCAGGTTCATTGTCTCTAATAGAGGCATCCAGGTGGATCCATTAAAAGTAGAGGCCAATGTAAATATTCCTCCTCCTCGTTCTATCAGGCAACTTCAAAGCCTGCAAGGGAAGTCTAATTTTCTTCAACGTTTTATTGTTAACTATGCCAAGATTACCAAGGGTTTCATGTGCCTGCTTAAGCAGGACACCCCATTTGTATGGGATGAAACTGCACAACTCGCTTTCAGGGCATTGAAAAAATCTTTATTGTCGGCACCCTTACTGCGTCTGCCAGATTATTCTAGGGATTTTATATTGTATCTGGCTGCGTCTAAGTCGACCATTGGGGTAGTGCTGGTCCAGGAGGATGATAAGCTCATAGAGCATGCCATTTACTATCTTAGCCGTGCTTTGGCTGGACCTGAACTCAGGTACTCCCACATTGAGAAATTAGCCTTAGCAGTTGTCTATGTTGTTCATAAGTTACATCACTACATTTTACTGAGGACCACAACAGTAGTGGCGGATGTGAATCCGTTTCAATATGTTTTGTCCCGACGGATTGTTGGGGGAAAATTCAACAAATGGATAGTCATTCTCCAAGAGTTTGACTTGGATTTTTAGTCCGCTAAGTCTAAAAAGTCCTTAGTTTTTGCTGAGCTTATAGTAGAATTTCTGACTGAAGAAGATGTAGCCATTGAAGATGACTCATTCCTAGATGAGCATATCTTTTTGATATCCACCTCTGATCCTCGGTATGGGGATATTCTTATATATCTACAGACTTTGAAGTATCCTGCAGCTTCCTCATGGAAGGAACGATGTAAATTACTCCTTTATGCTAAGAACTACCTCATCATAGGAGATACATTATATCGAAGAGGGGTAGATTCCATTTTGCGTCGATGCCTTACCTATGAGGAAGCAGAGATTGTCCTGAATGATTCCCATAGTGGAGCGTGTGGGGGTCATTTATTTGGGTTAGCAACGGCCCAGAAGATACTACGTGCCGGTTATTTCTGGCCCACGATCTTCAAATATTGGGTGGAAGCAGTGAAGCGTTGTCATCCTTGCCAGCTTTACACCAGGAAAATGTGGTCACATCTCGCTCCATTGTTTCTCGTTGTCTTGGTAAGCCCCTTCATGAAATGGGGGATTGATTACGTGACATACAACCTAGCCTCAGCTGGGGGGCATAAATATATTATTGTCATTGTTGACTATTTTACGAAATGGGCAGAGGCAATGCCTACTTTTAAAGCCGACGAGGAAACAACAACTTTCTTCGTATTCAATCATATTATAGCACAGTTTGGTATACCCAAAGTGATTGTCACTGACCATGGCAGTCATTTTCAAAATAGCATGATGACGGAACTGACCACTATGCTTGGATTCAGACAAGAAC
>LPNX010331144.1:491522-504566 GCA_001517045.1 Pseudotsuga menziesii
TAAGCCACATAAATGTAGCTGGTGCATTTGTGAGACCAAATGGTACCACTACAAATTCATAATGCCCATACCTTGTCCTGAAGGCTGTCTTATGAATGTCTTCATCCTTGATTCTCACCCGATGGTAACCAGACCTCAAGTCAATCTTGGAAAATACCTTTTCTCCTCTCATTTGATCAAAGAGGTCATCAATCCTAGGCAAAGGATACGTATTCTTCACAGTAACCTTGTTCAACTGTCTGTAATCAATACACAACCTGAGTGTACCATCCTTCTTCTTTACAAACAGAACCGGTGCTCCCCAAGGAGACACACTCGGTCGGATGTATTCCTTTTCCAATAACTCTTGCAGTTGCATTTTCAACTCTAGCATCTCCGGTGTACTCATCCTGTAGGGTGATTTGGACACTGGTGCTGCTCCTGGCACAAGTTCAATTGTGAATTCAATGTCCCTCTTTGGAGGAAGCCCTAGAATCTCATCAGGGAACACATCCCTGAATTCCTGTAACACCTGATAGTCCTCCAACCTTGGAGTTTCATCTCCTGAGGTCTCCAAAATATGAGCTGCATACAACTGGAAACCCTTACTACATAATTTCTTTAACTGCATTGCTGAAACCTGCCGTACTGAAATCACCTTTGGAATGCCTTTCACAACTACTGGGTTTCCTTCTTCATTCATGCATTCGAAAGTCTTATTGTAGCAGTCAAGCTTTACCTTGTGAGCTTCTAACCAATCCATTCCAATGAGAACATCATAGGAACCAAGCGGTAGAACATTCAGATCTACACAAGTGACCAATCCGTTCATGACCAATGGACATTTATCTACCACTTCACTGACCTTCCTCTTAGTTCCAGTGGTTAGCTGAACTAACCAAGACTTCCTATGCTTTACTTTCTTAAAAGCACAAATCTCCACTATTCTAGGGGTAATGTAACTGTGCGTAGAACCGAGGTCAATCAAAATAGAAACAGATTGCTCAACAATCTTACCTGCTACTTCTACCACAGTTGACTGGTGATCTTCCTAGCAGTCCTCCAGTGCTGCATAAATCCTATGGACTGCCCTTGCTACTTGACCCACTATTTCTGCTTCCTGAATGTTATAAGCTGGCCTTGCACTCTCATTCTCGAGCGGACAATTCCTGCACATGTGCGGTCCTCCACATTTCCAACATTGAAGTGGCCCTCTATTCTGTTGTGGATCTTTAGGATTTTCTCCTGCCACTCCAACCAGCTTACTCCCAGCTTGAGATGGCTTCTTTTGTTGATTCCTGAAGCTAGAAGGTTTGAAACCTTTCTTCCTTTGGTCAAACTTCTCGTTCTTCTTGTCCTTCCATGCCTTATGGTAATTGGGTTTACCTTTGCTTTGCTTATAGCAATACTTAGCCTTCCTTATTGCTTCTTCAAGAGTTCTAGGTTCATAAAACTCAATTCTATCTTTGTAAGACTGAGGTAATCCACTCAGAAAATGTTGGATCTTCACTTTTTCATCTTTGATGTACCGGACATACCTCAACAGCTCCAAAAACTTATTTGCATACTCTTCCATGGTCTATTGTCCTAATCTTAGTTCATGGAATTCCTTAATCTTGTCATCATAATACCTGTTAGAGAGGTATTTCTGCTTGAAATACTTCTTGAACTGTTTCCACTTAAGTCTCTTTTCACTGATCGTCTTTACTTGCTTGAAGTGTTCCCACCAAATGGATGCCCTTCCATTTAGATTGAATATGGAAACTCTTGCCTTCATGTTTCCTGAATAATCATGCACTTGAAAGTACTTCTTTATCCCAAGAAGCCAAGCCTCAGCCTCTTGTCCAATCTTTACTTCACCATCAAATGTAGGAGGTTTAGCTTTCTTAAATTCATCCTAAGAGCGATCCCTATGGTGTCTCTTTCTTTTTCTTTTATGAGAAGAAGAACTTGAATCCCCGCTGGATTCTTCAGAATCGGACGATCCACTAGAAGTCCTTCACCTTCTCCTAGTGTTGCTCTTACTTCCTTCTGGTCTTGCTGTACCTCGTCCAGAGTCTATCTTTCTCTGCAAGTCTGTCAAAATCTGCAACATAGCAGCATTCAACTGATGCTACTCTTCCTGGGCTTTGATCAAGCTTCTCATGGTAGCTGCAACATCTGACGGTGTCTCTTGGAATATCCTTCCATTAGACTCTATGTCGTCGTTTCTATTACGGACATTTTCTCCCATGGCGTTTTCTGCTTGCTCATAAGAATCCCGAGCGTCATACCCATCATGGGTTCTCATACTGAACCACCACTTACTTGTCAAACTTCCCTACCTGGAATACTTCCCTTGAAGGTGACTATGATTCTGCAAACGTGTTAATAACACAAATGTTAGATACATAACATTGATATAAATCATAATCACTTATCTTCTCCTGGAATAACAACAATTGCCCAAATACTATATTTTCTTCATTTTAGCCCCGAAAATCTATTGAAAAACTGCTGAAATTTCCATTCAAAAACAGTCGAAATTGGTTGGAAAAATCCCACGGAAACTCAAATTTTCCTTATGCAGAATCGACTCTCATTTCCACTATTGATCCGACGTTTCAGCAGCCCAAACCACTAACTTCTCCGCTGTACATCGGAAATCAGAACAACTAACTTCTTCCGCTATATCGACGGTCGAAACAACTAAATTTTTCCGTTGTTCATCGGCTGTCGGGTGCACTAAGCACTATCGTGTTGGCAATTATATCTTCTAACCGTTCGGAAATATAGTCCATTGGACAGCCGCAACGACGGACGTTCAATCCACTAACTTCATCCGACGCGTCGGCCGTCCAATCTTCTAAAGTTTTCCTACGTTTTCTGTACTTAAACAAAATTTTCAATTTTTCAAACTTCCTTTTCATCGGCGATCAGGTCCACTATCCTTCGGAAGGATAGTCCATTCGACAGCTGCAACAGCGGATGTTCAATCGACTAACCATCGCCGATGGCCGATGATTCTGGGACTTAGAATTTTTTTTTTTCAAAAATTTCCCTTTTCGTCGCCTAATTGGCTCATCTTTCTTCTTTGCATTGGCGAAATAATTTCCTCAGCAGCCGCAACGGCGGCCCAACATCCTCAATCTTCCCCCGATGGCCCAACATCCTCAATCTTCCCCCGATCGGCGGCCAAATCTACTGTGGCACACCCTAATTGGCGTCAGCAGTTGCTTCTTGTTAGAAGACTTAGTGCTTTCGGCTTCCGAAATGGCAGCACGCAAAACACCATCTTCTTCCGGCGGCAGTCTTTCCTCATCGGCAGGCTAGTGCTTTTGGATTCCAAAACGGCGGCGCACCAACCACTTTCTTCTTCCGATTGGTGAACTGATTTTGACTGGCATCAGCAGACTTTTCACATCGAAAGTCTAGTGCTCTAGACTTCCGCAACGGCGGGCGCATCGTCAGCTATTTTCTTCCGATAGCCGCTGTTTTCTATACTTAGAAAAAATTTTAACTTTCTTGCAACGTCGGATGTCGGAGTCCTTACCCGTCAGAATTTCTTTCATCTAACTCTTTCACTACGTCAGAAGTCTTTACCACTAACTCTTCCGATGATCCGACAGTTCAACTCTTCCACTACATCGGAAGTCATTACCACTAACTCTTCCGATGATCCGACAGTTCAAACATCGGGCATGCTTCCGCCTAGCTCTTCCGCTATGTCGGAAGTCTTTCCCGCTAGCTCTTCCGCTTCATCGGAATTCTTTTCCGCTAGCTCTTCCGCTACATCGGAAGTATTTTCCACTAGCTCTTCTGCTACATCGAAAGTCTTTTCCGCTAGCTCTTCCAACTATTCAACACTTAGACAATTTTATGGAAGTTTCCTGTCATCAAATTTTGATCTCTGCTGGGTAGAAAGAAGTTCTCCTTCTTTCGCAGCCTCTACATGGTCCATTCAGGCCCATGCTACAATCATGAGCTCTGATACCATGCTGTCACGTCCCCATCCCTCCGACCGGCGAAGGAGACGCGACCCATGGCACTAACCATCCGGGCTAAGAGCCCCATGAACATGTGAATTTATAAAATTGCTGAAACAGAATGCTTAAACAAATGCTTTGACTAAAACATGCACACATGAAAATTTATCATGCACAGATGTAATTGTTTATCAGACACAGTGGAAACATCACACATTCATTCAACATGTCCATCACATTCATTAACAGAAAATATGGTTGCAGAAGTAAAAATGGACAAGATCACTTATCTTATGAAGAACTCGATCCGCAACCAGCTACGTCGCTGCAACGTTCCACCCAACCATAGGCCAACGTGCTCCTTAATCTCTCAGCAGCACTACCACCCCCGAGCTGGGCATGATTCTCCAAGGAATAAGGGAACAAGCAGGCTTACACATAGCCAAGGATACACAAAACACAGCCAATCCAACACAGTTGGGTTTATCAGGCCATCAATGAGTTGGGAAAGGCTAAATGCCAAGCTGGTGAGCTCATTACAGAGCCAAGAACACCTACACCAGAACTAGCCTATCTTTTAAAACACCCACACACACCCAACACAAGGAATCCGTCCTTTCTCTGCTACACAGTCCCTCAGGCCCTGCATTCCCTTCCAGTGCTCTTCAGGGGTTGTGGAGAAGAAATCCAGCCCTCTAGCTCTATCTATGTGGTTTTCAATTACCATGTTATCAAGCAAACCAAGCCCCCATCGCTGCTCCCTACATAGTCCGAAGACCAACCATTGCACACATGCAATCAATCAGCTGATACAGCTTAAGACAGGGAAGCCAATTCCTGAGTCATTTTTGGCCCTATCATGGCCAAAATGACTCTCAAACAAATTTACAATAGTCCCAAAAATGTAAATAAGACCACGGCAAACACAACCAACAATGTGGGGAAAATCAGCGACCCGATCTGAACAGTGAAGTCACCAAGGAGCGTACACAGTCCAAGGATGGAAAGAAACACCAAGTTCACAGCTGGGTAGAGGCAACATATGTACAGGTCGTGAATTGGTAAGGAAAAACATACACATGACTGAAAACGTGAATGGCCCCTCACAGGGAAACCGTGGATGAAAACGCATAGCCCACAGCTCACTGTGTGAGCCCAAAGTAGAAGAATACCTGTGCGTGGGGATAATGGACAGAATATGGTCCCTGCGCAAGGACGAACAGCTCCCATCTTGTGCGTGGATGAGCAGACAATAGAGATGCGTGAAAGGGGAGTGCGTGAATGCTTCAGCTCGTCATGGAAAGAGTGGTATGCCTGCGTGAGTCTTCCTTGCTGGTGGAGTTTGCGTGTAGGGAAGGACTGACAGTCCCTGCCACCCCACTCCCAAAAACAATAAATGCCTCAACCACCACCAGCAATTCTTAATGGAGGTGGTTGGGTAAGACAATGTGGTGACATATGGGTTTTTTTCCCCCCATTGGCCAAGGTTTGACATTTTCCCCCACCCTTATCCTTGTGAAAATCATGCCCCTTCTTAATTTAGTTGTCACGATCGTAGCTGGTTGTGTTCATTTTAATTAAAGGTGCATATTTACATGATGACAAACATATTATATGCTTCATGCCCCGATATACCATCGGTGAAAAATTTAAATCCAAAACATAGCATAACCAATAAATGGCGGGGCCTTGGCCTTTAGCTCCACACCATGATCATTACAATATATACATCATGTACATTTAATGCAATGGGGTCAAAACCGGGGTGTTACATCTAGGTCACTATGCCAAAGTTTGCCATGATCCCGCAAAGCCATGTTCATATTGTAAAGGATAGGACCACAATATGGAGCAATGTCCTCAGTTGATTGCAAAATGGAAAGCTAGAACCATTACAGGTCCTAACCCTATGCAGAATCCGAAACCAAATCCAAATCCTAACTTGAACGTTCAAATGATTGTTGCTGAGCAAAGAGATCTAAGCATTGTTGTCGTAACACAAGGAGGTGCTGCGATTGGAGCTGATCAGGATGTACCGCAAGATGAAATAAAACCATAGGTACGACCCGTGGTATAGAAGAAAGAACCATTCGACGTCCAAAAATAGAAGCAAGTATTCTTGAACGTGTGACCAGAGTTTGCAGACCCAGAAAAACCATTGTCCTCAGCTGAAGTAAGGGAGATTCCTGAACGAGTTCAATAGATATTTCAGAAGAAGGACCCACAAAAGGTTAGTAATCTCAAGTCATTTCTGTCAAGTTTCTTAGTGATAAATTCAAGATAAAGATGCTGTCGCAGAACTACAAGCACTGGTAGAAGAAGTACCAATAGAGTCACAACCTGAAAAGATATTTAACCAGGTTAAAAATAAGTTTAAAATTGGGCGCGTGTTCAGAATGACTACACAGATAGGCGACTACGACATGGATTACATCATTTTAGACCTAGGACTGGATGTCACTATTTTGATGCAGCAAACTTGGGAAAGTATGGGTAATCCGCGCTTGGAATGGTCTCTTGTCCAATTGCAACTTGCAAATCAGGAAAAGGTCCTACCAATTGGTAGGTTGATTCAGGTCCCTGTTGACATTGAAGGGTTGCACACATTTACAGACTTTGAAGTCATTAACATTGTTGATGACATGAACCCATATCCCATGCTGCTGGGGATAGATTGGGCCATAGACAATCAGACTATTATCAATTTCAAGAAGAGGATTCTCTCATTTGAGGATGATGAGATGAGGGTAGTGTCTCCCATTGATCCGTTGGAGGGAAAAATATACGTCGATCCTATCTACAAAGAGGGACAAGGTGATTATCTTGACCAGATCTACAATGTCACTGCCTTACAAGAAATTATATCAATCCGATAGTAGATGGAAACCTGAGCTGGAAGAGTGCTATTTCATGCGCATCCGACTCAGGGGAGGCCTTGGAGAATTGGAAAACCCGATAACATTAGGTATATATGAGGAGGTGTGCCAGAATTACAAGATCTGTGAGACGGGTGGAGAATGAGCTATGAGAGATTCCCACCTATGAGGGTTTACCTAACCTTGCGACCTTCATGCATGACTTTGAAGGACTTGTCATGGAGTCGCAATGCTTTTCCGCGTTAGACCATGTACTAAAGCCTACTCCCGCTAGATGGTGGGGTACACACAAGCAGTCCATATCAGAATGGACACAATGTCAAAGCTTGATGGAATCCAGATTCAGTGAGAAGTCACCACTATGAGCCACAAGTATACAGGGTTGTCGAACCTTGCCGAGCACATAAATCAGTGTCGCACCGCATTTGCAGAATATCTGCTCCAGGAATGGGTCCATCATTTCATTCACACATTGGAAAGGACACCCCGAAGCTGGTATACATATATGGAGTTGCGACAAGGAAATCAAGATTGGGATGAGGTAGCTAAATGCTTCACACACATTTGAATTTGCTGATGAGAAACCTACAGTTGAGGCTGTGCTTCAAACGATAAAGAAAAATATATTTGCTGAAATCCTTGTCAAAGAGGAAAATTTCCACCAGTGCAGCGTGACCATCTAGCAATGGATGGCATGTTACAATCTAGCTAGAGACCTAGATGATGATCCGACTAACATAAATATACCGGAGTCAGAGGATACACATGTGGTTGAGGGAAGTGGTATTTCAAGCGACTAGTTCCTAAAGCCGTTGAAAATCAAGAAAGTAAACATTGGCTCACCAGAGAACCCAAAGTTCGCCAATATAGGATATTATTGGGATGAAGAAACAATCATGAAAATTACAGACTTGCTACATGAGTATCAGGATCTGTTCCCTACCAATTTCTTAGAGATGAAAGGAATAGTTGGCGACCTGGGAGAGATGAAAATACCCCTGAGAATAGATGATAAACCCATTAAGCAATGACCTTATAGGTTGAACCCAAGATATAAAGAAAAGGTAAAAGTTGAATTGGATCGCATGCTCAACGCAGGGATCATTGAACCTGTTGAGGAATCAGAGTGGATCAACCCTATAGTGATCCAAGACAAGAAAACCACAGGTGAAGTTAGGATCTGCGTCGACCTCAGGAAGCTGAACGATGCATTCCTACACGATCCATCCCAACACCATTTACAGATAAAGTATTGGAAAGCGTCAGAGGACAAGATATTTTCATTCACCGATGACTTCTCTGGATATCATCAAGTCAAGATCGCGAAGGAGGATCACCATAAAACAACCTTCATCACAGAATGGGGATGCTACCAGTAAACGGTAATGCCCTTTGGACTCAAGAATGCACCTTTTATTTTTTCTAGAATAGTAGTTTCTGCTTTTAAATATTTCATCCATAAATTTCTTGAGGTCTACTTTGATGATTGAACCGTGTTCGGTCAAGTAAGAGACCATATCGAAAGTTTGCGTATGATGCTGGGTCATTGTCGCCAGTATCATATCGGGCTTAATTCCAAGAAATATATATTTTTGCACACCATTTGGTGTGTTGTTGGTTCATGTTGTATGTCACATTGGAATTTTTTTGACCCAACAAAAGTTGCGAATATACTAGAATTACCACCATCGACATCAGTCACGCAACTCAAATCAGTGTTAGGACATACAGGCTACTATAGGAAGTTCATCAGAGGGTATGCATAGATCACTGCACCTATGGAGAAGTTGCTGAAAAAACATGCAAAGTTTCAGTGGACTGAACCTTTCCATGAAATCTTGGAAGTTAAAGAACAAGATGGCCACTACACCAATAATTGTATTTCCAGATTGGAAGAAGGAGTTCCATGTTCATGTCGACGCCTCGTCTGTCGCGCTCGGCATAGTCTTGATGCAACTAGGAGAGGGTGCGCTTGACCATCCCATTGATTTTTCTAGAATAAAGTTGTCGATGATAGAGAAAAATTAAACCACGACAGAGAGAGAAGGCCTTGTTATGGTCTATGCGCTTCAAAAGTTTTGAAACTACTTGTTGGGTGGACATTTCAAAATGTACACTAATCATTCAGCTTTAAAGTACCTTGTCAATAAGCTAGTGTTGGGGGGAAAGATATGTCGATGGCTCCTCCTATTTCAAGAATTTGAATTTGAGGTCATAGTAAACCTGGTCGACTCAATGTCAGGCCAGACCACCTGTCAAGGATAGAAAGTGGTGAGGAACCAACTAGTTTGGAGAATAACTTGCCTGATGCACAACTATTTGAGATCCACATTATGGATGATCATAATTCATAGTTTAACACTATCATCCATCTCCCCAGCACATGATATGCGCCTGAAGGATTATCCACTAACCAGAAGAAGCATTTGGTTGTCAAAGCTCCTGATTATACGTTGATTGCAGGACATCTATACAAACAGGGTGTAGATGAGATACTGTGCTGACGTGTTTTCAACTATGAGTGACCTTGGGTAATGAGTGAAGAAAATGCCAATGCCGCAGGAGGAAAATCGCTAGACCGACAACTGTGCGCAAGATACTACAAGCAGGCCTATCGTGGCCAACCATACATATGGATACTAAGAGCTTCTGCATGCGTTGTGATATCTGCCAGAGAACAGGAAAACCATCACGTTGTGACAAGATGCCGCTTCCGCCCCAGATAACACTGCAAGTATTCAACAAGTGGGCCATTGATTTTGTTGGACCGATCATTTCACCAAGAAAGAGAACTGGTGTGCGCTACATTATCACTGCGACAGACTACTTAACTAGATGGGCTGAAACCAAGCCTATTAAATATTGCTCCGCTGTGACTGCGGCGAAGTTTTTATTTGAAAATGTGGTAACCATATTTGGTTGTCGAAAAATTCTACTTAGCAACCAAGGTATGCATTTTGTTAACAAAATGATTGTTGAGCTTACTATAGAGTTCTAGATCTAGGATAAGAAGAAGAAACCCTATCATCATGAGGCAAATGGAACAGTTGAATCCTTCAATAAGATTTTGGAGAATGCATTAACCAAGGTGTGCAACATGCATTGAGATGACTGGGATTAGAAAGTATCAATTGTGTTATGGGCGTATCGAACCACTTGCAAACTATTAACAGGGCACACCCCATTTAGATTGGTGTATGGCTAGGAAGTTGTTGTACCAATGGAGTACATCGTGTCGATCCTACGGATTGCTGCACTAACAAAGATGACCAAAGGAGATGTTTTCAAGCAAAGGTTGTCTCACCTTGTTCAGATGGAAGAGGAACTCTTTGTCACAGAATTCCATCAGACTGTGGAGAAGCAGATACAGAAAGCATGGCATGATCGCCATATCTGAGTTAAGCCATTCAAAGTTGAAGGACTTGTGTTGATGTATGACAACAAAAGTTTCAAACATCCAGGAAAGCTAAAAACACATTGGCTAGGGCCATATACGATCACGCACATCACTAATGCAGGTGCGGTGAAACCGCAAAAACTGGACGGAACATACGTCGCAGGTATGGTGAATGGAAGTCACCTGAAACCATACTATGATGGTCGTGGCATGACTGGATAATGGTTGTGTCACATGAAAAAAAAGGCAAGGAAACTGTTCTGTTGCATGTTTACAAAAGAACCAAGAAAAGCACAGGAAAGAGAGGGAATGATAGGCTAGTCGACATTAAAGTACGAATATCCAATGAATATTGAGGCGGTTATGATAGCTAAGTGTCATCAATTCGATGAGATATGAAGAGAATGACGATGTGATTTTTGGTCCCATCAACTGTCCTTGTCATAACTACCATAACTGTCCTAACAGGTACAACTCAGAACTCGATTAATTAAATTGATGAGGGATGCGTTGGACAAGAAAGCCACGTGATCGACAAGACCTCGGCCTCCTATCACATGATGATCACGGGATGTGTAGGCGCCTATAAAGTGGATCTTTGTCGACAGGTTTCAGTTTACTTACACCCTGTTATCACCCAAAAAGGGTTCACTACCTCATCTATCCCATTACATGGCTCATTTGTCCTTTTTCCCACCATATTTCCATCAAAAACCCATAAAACCATGCAAAAAGCCTCCAAAAGGCTTAAAGTGCCTCCAAAAGGCCATAAAACCCTCTTTTCCTCTAAAAATATCCAAAATTCCTCCAAAAAAGCAAAAAAGGAATAAAAATATAAAATAATGAGGAAAATGAGGAAGAAACCCTAACCCTAAAAACTGCATGGTTTCCAACTATAAATAAGTGATGGAGACCCCTTATTCAATATCCACAATCACAAGTATCCTGCCTCTGCCAAAATTGCTCTTGAAACCCTAGCTCACCATCGAGTTACTTTCACCGTAAGAGCCCCTTTTGGCCCATTTCCACCATTGGAGAAAGAAAAGAAGCAGCTTGAAGCTCGGAGCCACCGACATCGGACGAGCGCAACGGACTTCACCAACCTCCACATTGGAGGTAACATCAATAAAGGTCATTATTTACTATTTAATGTTTTTGTTTCATGTTATTTACTTTCTACTGTTTGCTTAATTAACTTGGTTAAATTTAGTTTTTATTTCAGTTATAGCTTTTAATTCAAATATCATTGAACTGCTACTAAGGAATCCATTGTTTTTAGTAGGTACTCATTCGTACAAGCTAGGTGTAAAACCCTAGCTACAGTTTTGGCGACTCCGCTGGCTTTTTTCTTTATTTTCTGTTCACTACCTCATCTACCCCATTACATGGCTCATTTGTCCTTTTTCCCACCATATTTCCATCAAAAAACCATAAAACCATGCAAAAAGCCTCCAAAAGGCTTAAAGTGCCTCCAAAAGGCCATAAAACCCTCTTTTCCTCTAAAGATATCCAAAATTCCTCCAAAAAAGCAAAAAAGGAATAAAAATATAAAATAATGAGGAAAATGAGGAAGAAACCCTAACCCTAAAAACTGCATGGTTTCCAACTATAAATAAGTGATGGAGACCCCTTATTCAATATCCACAATCACAAGTATCCTGCCTCTGCCAAAATTGCTCTTGAAACCCTAGCTCACCATCGAGTTACTTTCACCGTAAGAGCCCCTTTTGGCCCATTTCCACCATTGGAGAAAGAGAAGAAGCAGCTTGAAGCTCGGAGCCACCGACATCGGACCAGCGCAACGGACTTCACCAACCTCCACATTGGAGGTAACATCAATAAAGGTCATTATTTACTATTTACTGTTTTTGTTTCATGTTATTTACTTAATTAACTTGGTTAAATTTAGTTTTTATTTCAGTTATAGCTTTTAATTCAAATATCATTGAACTGCTACTAAGGAATCCATTGTTTTTAGTAGGTACTCATTCGTACAAGCTAGGTGTAAAACCCTAGCTACAGTTTTGGCGACTCCGCTGGCTTTTTTCTTTATTTTCTTTTCTGTTTTGTCCTTTCGGTTGTCGTTTTTGGTCGCCGTAAACCGCCGTTTGTTCTCTGTTTGCCGCGGTCCGACCGTGCCTTCTGTCCAGAAATCCGCGACCCGACCGCACCTGTTTTTTTCAAACCCGCGGTCCGCCCGCACCTTTTCAGCCCTTACACGCGACCCGACCGCACCTGTTTACGTCAAACCCGCGGTCCGACCGCCCATGTTAGCTAAAAACCTGCGTCCCGACCGTGACTGTTGCCTTCAAACCCGCGGTCCGACCGTCGCTGTTAGCTAGAAACCTGCGTCCCGACCACGACTGTTGCCTTCAAACCCGCGGTCCAACCGCTGCTGTTAGCCAAAAACCTGCGACCTGCGCGTGACTTTTGCCTTCAAACCCGCGGTCCGACCGCGCGATTTCGCCCCATACCCGCGATCCGCGATTTGATTTTTGCACTCGTTTCCGCGCCGAAACCCAGTCACTTTGCTACCATATTTCCTGCACTAGCAAAGCTATCTGTCCCACCTGCAGCCCTACAGCCTTTCTGTCCCATGTTTACAGAATTGTTTACAAAATTTTAGCATTGTTTATTCCGAATTATTTCAGCATTGTTTATTCAGATAAATTTTGCATGGTATAAAATTTTTCATTCAATTATATTGTTATTTCGGAAGTTGCCTCGGCACTTCTCTTCTGGGTTCATAACCTCACAAGCACACAATCTGTCACCTAAATCAAGTGAGACTTAAAAAACTACTTAACTCAACCAACATTCTAACCCC
>LPNX010331172.1:10847-29143 GCA_001517045.1 Pseudotsuga menziesii
CATACATACTCTTTCAGTCAAATTGGCCTAGTTAAACCACTATCCTAAGTTTAATTGACATCAAGGAGAATTAATTACCATCATCCTAGTCACTCCCATGCCTACCTACAGTCAAGGAGGCTAACTTAGCCTTTCCTACAGTCAAGGAGGCTAACTGGATCACTCCAGGGGTGATCTGGGTGACATTCATGCACCTAATTGCTAACTGGGGGTTACTTTCAGTTCAACCAATCAGTTACAGTCAGTTAAGGCACCTCCATGCATTAAATATATTATTTAATCATTATTTATTGATTATTTTATTATTATTTAATGAACTGGAGTGAACTAGGTGCCTTCACCAACTTCTGATGGTCAGTTCAGCTTCAGTTAACCTCATCAAGGTTTATTGGAGTCATGCAGTACTAGCACTTGATGGTTGGTTGCTATGACATGTGTTTGATCTCCTTCAGTTGAGATTAAGTCATTTATTGCACTCCAACTTCAGTTAGGATTGGTGAGTCAATTAAGGTTTTTTTGTCAAGTGGTTAACTGAGTGGTATTGCATGGCAAAGAGTCAGTTAAGCTAGACTCATGCATGGAAATTCAAATTGTCCCTTATTTATTCAAATTCTTCATTGAGTTAAGCCATGGCTCATGCATGGTATTGTAATCCTTTATTGTTTATATAATATACAGAGAGAAAACTTATTTGGTTCCTGAAAATTTCCAATTCATGAGTAATTGTTAATAATTCTTTGATGAGATTGAATCTTAGTTCCTATATCAATGTGAAGAATTAATAGTTATGAGCCCCCCTCATAGGGACATATGAAGTCAGTTTAGAACCCCCCTCATAGGAATAATTTAAAACATCAATATTGCAATATTATTAGAGCACAAAGGAATCAAACCTTCAACTTCCTGCTTGTAAAGTAGGCACTCTACCATTGAGATAGAACCTTGTAAGAATTGGGGAAAGGGGAAATATTAACACAAAAAATGTTTCTCTTGTCGTTCCCCAATCCCGAGTATGTAGGAAACATGGGAAACACAGTCACAACCCTTGGGGACAAGTCCTCGTGGAGCACTGCTAGTATCTCAAGAAATTAGTCACAACTCACTAATACTGTGAAAGAAGCTAACTAAATTATTAAAAAAAGGTCAGGTTCCCAAAGAATTTAATATGTAAAGGTCATGCATGATTAGTTACTTGGATGCAAGATTTTATTAGAATAGTCTTAGAAAATCCAGCAGACTCCATCCACTGCATGGGTTTCCTACCACATGAATCAGATAATTAAAAGTTAAAAACATATGAACTAGTAGCATGAACATTAGAATAAGGAAGAAACCCAATTAGAAGAATTACATGTACATGTGGGGTCTGGACATTGATTGCATGGATTAATATATTATATTGTCAAAATGAGGTTTTGATGATTGTAACACAATGGCCAAAATATCATAGTGGCTATTATGTAATATTTTTTTTTATCATTTCTAGCATTTAGATTGGATTCAATAGAAACATACTTGCACACCTTCTAATCATGCACCCATCAACCAGACACCAAGATGTGAATGGTGATCCAATTTATTACAAGGTCGTCAAATTGTAGATTTACTGCATTGAACATTATGAAATTGGACGCAATATTTTAGAAAGGGTATTCACCAAATTAATGGAAATAAATAAATCACTCAAATAAAATAGAAAAATATAATATGAGCTCCATGTGACGTTATCAAATGCATCATAAACCAGAGATTTAATATTTTGGAACATAATTTGTAGTGAAACTATGCCTTCTCTGATTCAGGACAGCGAGAAAATTTTATATCTCAACCATCAATGATAGAAGAATACCATGGAGTGCTTTCTATTTTCTATAAAGTAATAAGCTAAATACCCGTTAGCTACAAAGTACACATATCCCAAGAGGTTATCCCATCCAATTCTCAGTGGTCACCAATGTATGTCATTACGTATTGTCGAATGTATGTTTGAGAGTTTGGTACTCTATATTGTTGTATGTATAATACAACCATGTCATCATATTGACCAAAGATTCTCCGAGGAAGAAGATATCAATTTTCCAAAAGTGTCTCCCATCCATATTTGCACTACTCCAGTAAAATGCCCACCTAAGGAAAATGAAGAAGAGTTTGAGGGTGAGACAAGTTGTGTTGTGCTCATTGATGTGATATACATCCTCTGGTATCATTTTTTCATGGTTTTGGTGAAATGAAAAATCCACCTTGAAAATGGCACAAATTGTCTTAAGTGTAAAATTTACTAGTAAAACTGCCTAAGTGGCCTCTGTAAAATGTCCGCTATAATTTCTATTTAATGTATTAAATTATTATGAAGGTAAAATCCTCTATATTGTTGATTGGATCACCTAACCATATCATAAAGTTGTTAAAAATTTCACTAAGGATGAAGTTATTGATTTTCCAAAAGTTTCTTCTTGCAGGTTTTGCACTGTTTAAGTACTAGGAAATTTGCCTAAGCCGGCTCAGGAAAATGTAGGCAAGATCTTAGTTGTTAATGATAAAATTAATATGATACTGTCAAGATGTATCCTGTTGACATGTGCATCTATCCATGGTGTTATATTATGTTCTGGAGATCACACGTGTGGAAAATAAGTCTTCCAAATTGCTTAAAAAAACCAGAATGTTCTTTTGCTGAAATAAAAAAAGGGTGAGCTACAGGAATTAAAAATAGAAAAATTCATGCACCATAATTCAGGTTTTGAGAAAAATTCCTACACCATGGTACTAGGCTTAAGCTTGTTATAGTGGCTATCCAACCATAGTCTTAGTTTGACTTCATCACATATGAGGAGAAAGTTCTAGGTGATTTTATTTCTATGTTGGATTTCATTTCTATGATACTATGCAATAGGAATCCTAAAAATGTGTTTTTTCATTAAAAGGTGTGTAGGTGGGAGAAGATTCCTTGAATGTGGTGATTTGGCATTGTTCCATAGGAATTTTCCTATCAATCCAACACACCCTGGATTGTCAGATATCATAATTAAGTGGAAGAGATATGAGTATGTCTCCATGAATCCATCATCTTCTTCACATGTTCCATCTGAGAGGATCGACTTTCTCAAGGATGATATTCCTATTTCATTAAACACTCCCATGGGTATAGGTGGCAAGATTTATAATTTAAGCATTCTCGTGAGGTTTTTGAGCTAGGCACAATCCTATAGGTGGTAGACTTTGCTAAGAATTACACATTTGCTCCTCAAAGAGAGATACAAAGTGAGTATTATCACTCCGACCAGGTGTCCATATTCGTACATGTATTGTATAGACATACTCAGGAAAGCATTGATGATAGGTATTTCACTCCTCAGTCACACGATGTGATCAAGGAATACCATTTTTATGTCAGTGATGATCGTGAGCATGACACGTTGTTTGTTCAACACTGCTTTGGGTTGATTTATGATTCCTTCAAAAAGAATGGGATGCCATTTACAAAACACTGGATTTGGTTAGATGGGTGTGCGGGGAAGTTCAAATCAGCATGCTCATTTTATTGGTTGAGTCGTCTTCACAAAGAGACAGGTATTTGACACACCTGGAGCTTTTTTGAAATAGGGCACAGAAAGGGTGAGCATGATGGCACAGCTGCATGCTTGAAACGAACACTTCGGAGGTACCAAATGATTCATAGTGCATCTCAACTCAATTTCTCATCAAAAGTAGTTGATTGGTGCACACAAATTTGGGTCACCAAGGTCATGAACAAGCAAGGCCGGTGCGCAGGTAGGAACAACAACTTAATTGCAATTTTATAAATGTGTTTTTATTATTATTATTATTATTATTATATATATATATATATATATGATGTTTTTTTATTCGATGCATGCTTTTTTGGGATGTTTCCCTTGGCGATGTGAATAGATCCATGCCAAGTGTGCAAGACCATACCTGGTACAAGATAACTACATTCAGTTCGTAGTAAAGACATGGGCGGCATATTTTCCATTGAAACTATTAAATTGAGCACATAGATCTATGGAAAAACACACAACTCACAATATAGATCACACAATTTACTCTGTAATTAAAGAATGAAACAGTGCAAAAATGGATGCAACTATGAATGCTTTCATTAATAACAAAAAGGTAATTAGATAATAATTACAATGAAGTACAATGGCTAAATAGCCAAAATAAATTCGAATCCACATGAGGAAATTCGAATTGATTAGACTCTACTTGACTGTAGGCAACTGAGACCTTGTCTAAATCGTTATCGGAGGACTCAATGGTTAACTGACCTTGTCTAATTCATCACCGAAGTTCATCGGAGTTCTAAAACACAAATCAAGTGTCTAATTCAGTGTTGACTAAGGTAGGTGAGAAATGCACCTCTCCTTCATGCAGCCATGCAAACCTGGTGCTAACTGAATGTAAAGGACTAGAACTGAATGTAATTGACCCCTAACTTAGCTTGACTAGTCACCAACTCAAATCAATTGACCTTGGTTGGTATCGGCACTCCCAATGGCTCCTAAATTGTAGGGATTAGTCTAGGAGGCTCCTAAACTGATGCATGCAAGTGAAATCAGTGGTCATATGCCTCAATTAGTGTTCCCAACACTTTAGTAATTGAAACATGTGCCCCAATTAGGCCAAGTGGACCCAATGGTGCTAGTGACAAAAAAATAGACTGGATGGACTCCCGATTTAGACATGACTCCTAATTTATACATATGACCAAATTGACCAAGGGAGGATTAATAATCCTAAAACCTCCTCTAAATGCTAACTTGGACAATCTTTGGGCCCTGGTAACTAAGACCATAGGTCACCCATTACATCAAGTAAAATAAAGTAACTACTTAATACATGGAGCTGGGGAAAAAACCACATGGGAAAAAATCCCCCCCTCTATCTAAGTAGGTAGAATTAGGATTCAAGTTTGAAAAAATTGAAAATATGTTATTGCAATCTTCATCTCTATGAGGTAGTGAAGTAGCATGCATGGTGCGTTGCGCACGGGTATTCTAGGGCCTAGCATGTAGACTTCTCCTTCTTCTCCAAAAATGATGATGGAAGGAAGGAGGAATGTAACCTTTGTCTCTTGCTGGATGAAGAGATGTATGATCATATTTATTCTTATGAATGTAGTGAGACTAATTTCTTGCCATGTAGCATATTATAGGGATTCTATTGCATCTCTCTGAAGGAGGTAAGATTGCATGGAATAGTGCAAGAGTCTTTCCTTTTTTAGTGTCAGGTGGGTTTCTAGTCATCTTCCTAACTTCCAGTTTGGAAGTAGGAATGAATCTAGATCTCAATCACCCTGAATATCAATCTCATAAACTGATAAAGGTGGATCTGCAATACTAGTAGAAGCTGCAAAAGAATTAGATGAAATGATTTTACCTTCCCTTGCAAGTGGCTACTAAGAGTGCACTGGTTCTGAAGGAGGCATGAAATGTGAGAACTCATATTCTTTTCAGGCATGATTTGCAACACCCTTCACTATGATGTTCCTAGTAGAGATATATGTGATCTCTATTGAGTCAGGACCAAATATCACTCACTTTGGACAACCAATATGGGTCATCTGGTAGACAGATAACAGGTTTGAAGGAAAGGAGGGAACAAATAGCACATCTTTGAATATTACATGTTCATGCTTGATAGAGCCCTTCCCTTTTGTTTGAAATTTACTATTATTGCCCATCTGAATACTAGGACCATCAAAGGACTAAAAAGAAGAGAATTATTCTCTGGATGTAGCCATATGATTGGAAGCTCCAGAATCAATGAGGAATACATGTGCTCATGAGCAGCTAGCCTTCAGTGCATGGCCTTTCCTTTGGTATTCTTCATCTTCTTCTTTAGATTCATCCTTCCTTGCACTAGTAGGTGCATAAATGTTATGTTTTTTCAAAATAAGAGCCATTTCATCAAGTTGTCTTCTCATACAGGAGCTTTCTGAATGAAAGCCCCTTCCACAATAAGAGCAAAGGACCTTTCCTTTTCGATTATTCTTACTTCTCTTCAAAATTCAAGGCTCATTTGACTGCTCTTCCTTCACAGGGGACTTATCTCTTTGCTTCCCTTTATCATTCTCTCCCTTAGGTCCTCCTGCAACCAGTGCTTGATCTCTGAAAGATCGAATGATCCCCATTTGGATCAACTTGTCATTCTCATAAGTGAGAGATGAAATGAAAGCATCAAGAGTGGGAATCTTCCAATTTGGAGTAGTGATCCTCACCAATTGAAAAGTTGACACAAAGACTAAGTAGTATGCACTAATTTTTAGAGAATGGGAAGAATGAGTTGATCATCCTCCTTCTCCACCTTGCATTGCTTCAACTGGTATATCAGGTTCTTGAATTTTGTGAAAAATTCAGTCAGTGTTTCAAATTTGGATGGATTAAGATATATTAGTTCATTTTATAGTTGATGGACCCTCATCTCATCCTGCTTATCAAATAAGGAAGCAATCTTTTCCCAAATCTCCTTGAGAGTCTTCAATCCTTGGATGTGGAATCAAAGATCTCAAGAGACTGAGGAGAATAAGTATCAATGAGCTTCATCAAGCTTGTTCAAGTAGTTTTCTTTGTCATGATTTAGAATTGGCACTACCTCTGTTTCTTCTGTGATTCTGAAGAGCTTCTTGGTGTGAAGCAGTACCTCCATGTCTTCCTTCCACTGGTGATAGTTGAAGGGAGTGATAGGCTTTACTGAATGAGCCATTTTGAATGCAGTAAGGAGGATTGAGTTGATGTAGCAAATGCAGTGAGAAGAAAGGGATGCTTGTAGTGAATTCTATGAGAAGAGATGATAACCTATCACACAATCAAACAAACAATATAAGGTCGACAGTATGCAATTTTGGAATTTTCTTCACACCCATCATAGTTGATCAAGAAATCTTATTCAACAATTTCCTAACTTGGGATATTAAGTGGTAAATTCTTTGCTTTTGGTGCAGTACTGGAAGGAGCAATTTAAAAAAAAATGATCCAACTGGATATCTGAGGAGGAGAGGTGCCTTGTCCACCGAGGCTCTAATACCCTATTAAATTGAGCACATAGATATGTGGACAAACACACAACTCACAAGATAGATTACACAATTTACTCAGTAATTGAAGAATGAAACAGTGCGAAAATGGCTGCAACTGTGAATGCTTTCATTAATAAAAAAAGGTAATTAGATAATAATTACAATTAAGTACAATGGCTAAATAGCTACAAGAAATTCAAATCCACATGAGGAAATTTGAATTGATTAGACTCTACTTGACTGTAGGTAACTAAGACCTTGCCTAAATCATTATCAGAGGACTCAATGGTTAACCGACCTTGTCTAAATCATCATCGAAGTTCATCGGAGTTCTAAAACACAAATCAAGTGTTTAATTCAGTGTTGACTGAGGCTAAATGACTAAGGTAGGTGAGAAATGTGCCTCTCCTACATGCAACCATGCAAACCTAGTGCTAACTAAATGTAGAGGACTAGAACTGAATGTAACTGACTCCTAACTTAGCTTGACTAGCCACCAACTCAACTCAACTGACCTTGGTTGGTATTAGCACTCCCAGTGGCTCCTAAATTATAGGGATTGGTCTAGAAGGCTCCTCAACTGATGCATGTAAGTGAAAACAGTGGAAGTAGGCCTCAATTAGTGTTCCCCACACTTTAGTAACTGAAACATGTGCCCCAATTAGGCCAAGTTGACCCAATGGTGCTAGTGACTAAAAATAGACTGGATGGACTCTTGATTTAGACATATGACCAAATTGGACAAGGGAGGATTAATAATCCTAACATAAACGAGGAAGTATGCATGTTTCTGTGAGTTTTGCATTAACACCAATGGACTGGGGGTTGATCATTGCATGAACGATGCATATGTCAAACAATGAAAATATGTCCCTTTTAATCCAAAGGGGTCACATCCAATTCCAACGTGGAAAGTGTTGTTTAGGAATAAACACCGTATAACCAAAGTTATGGGGTTACCAACATACTCTTAAAACTTGCATACAATCAACTTTGAAGTATAGAAAGTAAATAGGAAGATAGAATGAACTCACCCGATTAACGACGGTTGATCCAAGCCTTGACTTCTTCCTCTCTACTTCTTCTTCCAAGCTTTCAGGGATGCATCTCCTTCACCTACAATGAGAAAATATTCCAAATACAATCTCATACATGTATATATGACAAGTTAGATAAACAATATATAGAGTTCTTAATCATAAATATTCATCAAACCATGATACATGAAATATATTCAATACACATTTGGAATAAGGATTCTTTTTATTAAAAATAGTGAATGAGATAAGATTACAACCCAATGCTTGAAACAAGGACTCCTATGTAACCAAAGGATTCTAAGCTCTGCTACTCCAAATACTTTTGAATAGATACCACTAGCATAACTTTTCTCTCCGAGTATTATTGATTAATGCCCTCCCCAAGGCCTCTATTTATACTTAAGGAAATAGAGCAGTTTCAAAGGTTGAGGAGGTTGAGACAGTTAAGATAGTTATTGATTAGGTATTAACACATCTTCATTAATCATGATTTATTATTTTTAATGTCAAAGGAAGGTGTACGTGAGTATTGATACTGGCAACCCGCATATGACACATGAGTTGCTGTAAGGGAAACCCGCGTACAAATCTGTACGCGGGATGCAACGACAATACTTGCGTACAATACACGATATGCTATAGGAAAAAGTAGCGTATGTACACGGGTTGCTTATAGACAAAGTTGCATATAGCAATTGACATATGAAAAGGTAAAAATGGCCAGCTGGATGGATAGTGAATGTATTTCATAACATGCCCATCTATAGTGTTTTAAGCAACCTTCAATCCATAAATGTACTTTTCTGTGCCAAAAAGTGAGGTTTCGACACTCGAACGGAGAAATTCCATTTGGGTTGATAACAGATGCCCCCTAATGTGTGAGCTCAAAGGGAAGTGATCGCCGAAATACATTATAATATTTGTCTTTGTAGAACTCAGAAATGAAATGGAGCAGAGGTAGTACCTGAAACAAATACATAATAATGTCATATACAAAGTCATATCTAAGGATGCTATGTTCAATATACTAGCTCATTTACAATGTTTGAGTACATCAAATAATACGGGTACAAGACCACATATATTACAAAGGTGGATCGAAGCCACAATATACAATAATTATGAGTCTTCAAAGATCTGGAAGCTGTGTACATAAGTGAAACATAATCTTGTGCAACTTAGTCCATAGATGAGGAACTAAGGTCTTCATAAACATCCCAAAGAACCAATACAATCCAAGCCATGTGAATAAATGTAAGTTGAAGTCAAACATGGAGCGGTTTCAACAGTTTGTCAATCAATAGGTGATAATCGACAACTAAAGCAAAGGAATTCACCAATGATGGAAGTGAATCCTGAGGTACTACCGTCAAAACTCTAGGTCTTCGTCATCTTGAAGTAATGATGTGGAACCATACTGTGATACAGAAGGTAATAGATCCTCCAACGGATCACAAGAGTGACTAGGAACTGGGTAAAAGGAAGGTAGACACAGATGATAATAGATACAACAATGATGGGATCGGGATAGAGATCAGACATTGAGTTGAGTCCTTGAACAATGAGCATGACATAGAGATGACCCAAGGTAGCTTTTAACTTTATAGATAGAACAACTAGACCTATCTATCATGTAGGAGACATGATCAAATTCCCCAGGTATAATAGACAAGAGGAGGAGTAATAATCTTGAAGTAATAGCTGAACTGAAAGTGAACACTGAGACATGGGTATTGGAAAAAATAGAGAGTGCTATGTTCAAGGACAACATGCTACCACTAACTAAAAACAAGAGAAAACTTCTTCCTTTCCTTCCCTCTTAAATTTTAACGATTCCAGGAAAGTCAAATCGGATCTCTCTTCATTTTTTAACAAGCTTGAAGAGAAGAGAAAACAATTCTTGATAGTGTCACTGATTCGTGGATTTCATGAGCCCGAACTAGTACATGCTCAGTTAGTGTTTTCACATTTAGAGAGTCTGAAAACACCACAGAAGACTTCAGGGGGGTCCTTTTTCGTCCAATTTAGTCTCCTGAGGCCGGAAAAGTATAAAACATACCACAGAATAACTCTCTTAACTTTCGAGGAAGAAAAGGTGAACCTTTTTCATACTTAGTCAGGGAGGTTCGAAAAAGGTTAAATTACCACCTACCCAATGCTCCTTCAAAAGCAGCATATAGCCTGATTTTTACGAGTGTGAAGGAAGGAAACATCACTTGAAAAGATCCATTTGATTACGAGAAATGGGGCTTACAAGAGTAAACTCAAAGATTTGTTCTTTAGGGTTTAACGAGCATGAAAAAGACATAAAGTACACTCAAAATCTTTTTCATGTTTTGGTCTAGAGCACGAAAAAAAAAACTAAGCTCATGTTGAGGGTTCCTTTTCCGTAAGTTTAGTCCCTCAGGTCTGGAAAAGTGATAAACCTATGCCTGAGAATACTTTTCTCAATTTCGAAGAAAAGAGAGTGTTCCTTTCTCATATTATTCCACATGGTCTGAGAAAGAGATAACCTACCACTAATGTGGATTCCCATTCACATATTCTTAACGATCCTGAATGGACAAGTTTACTCGGCAGTCAAGTCTATTTTGAGGAGTCAGACCTTGGCCTAAAGAAACTCAATATCTTTCTCATGAAGTTTTAACAAGTCCAAAAAATTCAACTCGTGACCTCCTTACTATTTTTAACGAGCTCAAAGGAGAGCAGAAAGAATGCTCTAAATGCGAGGAGACGAGTGTCATAGGCAGGCAAAACTAGTTCCAAGCGCAAGGAATAGACATATGCATAATGCAAGGAACATGAGCAGGATAAAGACACTTGGGTAACATCTCCTCAAGGTAAAGGGTGTCAAGTTGCAAAGGCAAAATTATACAAGGCTTAGCGATGATGAAAACAAATATGAGGGCTTATACAACGAGCTAAAAGCGTGAAAGCCGGCATCAGGCTCATAAGCGCGAGCAGGGCACATGCAAATGTAGTTACAGCTTGAACAATAAGACAAGGCCAGTAAATAGTTGTGAATTCAACTAAAGATCCTGTCTCCAAGAAACAACAACATCATAATCATATTTAGAAGAAAATATCTGATGCATGTCACTTTGGCAGAAACACATGTGACTTTACTATCTTCTACAAAAGGTAAAGTCAAGGAAGAATCAACTGAAGAATATTATATAGAACCAAGGCTCAAGGGTTTATAATCAGTAAGATCAACCTCAAAAGGAGAGCAAAAATAAACAAGGGAGATAGAGTCTGTAGGAACAAACTCAGTATCATAGGAGTTGAAAAATTCATAAGAAAAATCAAACTCATTAGGATCACTGAGTTGTTGTTCGAAGGGAGAGTCCAAAAACTCAAGAAGACTAACAAAAGAAGACCAATCCATGGGAAAATCAGGCTTACTAAGCAAATTAGGGTTAGAATTAGGCACAACTAAACCAACATCCAAAAGAATGTCAGAATGTATCAAAGACTCTAGGAAGGAGATCATCCGAGATAGAACACATGTCTAAAATTTCAAATGGATCAACAGAGTGGAGAGCAAGCTCCATGGTCTGTATAGGATGACTCACCCGATCAACTACTGGGACTAAGTCCTGAGAAGGTAAGCATGAAAACAGAGGTTGCTTCTCAGTAGAAATTGAATGCAAAGGACATGAGGCCACATAGCTCACCTATGGTGGGGCAGTGTCTATAGAAACACTCTGGAATCAATAAAGGAAGGACCTAGTCTCTAGTTGGGTCAGGAGACAGATCAAGAAAATCCAACTGATCGATAGTGACAATTTATTCACCATGATTAAATTACATCACATGAAAAAATGTTCACACCACAACTTGCATGGCATAGACATAATCACGTCCAAGGAGCATATTGAAGTCCAAGGGGTCTTCTATCACCATGAAGTAAACTAAGACAGTATTCCCACCCAAATTAAAAGGTGTTTGAGCAAGAATTCCCAAGGCTATACAATTTCTTCTATCAAATGCCAGTAACTGACTAGCAGTCGACACAAGGCTGGGATATCCCATGCCTCGCCAAGCACGAGCAGAAAAAATACTAACTGAGGCTCCTTCATCAACAATACAATGAGCAATCGTGTATGATTCAACTTTGACGTTTATATGGAAAGGTGCATCAGAAGGAAGGTGCGGCTCAACTAGGATATCCCAATCAAAGGAAGCAATCCGAGAGCTTGGTGGGGGTTGATCCAAATCAAGTTCAGTGCCCCCTTGTTCAGTAAGTTCTGAACTGGCAGTGAAGAAAATGTGACTAGAAGACACTTCAATCTCCAAAGGAAGAGTGGGATTGATCGATACTGAAATTGATTCAACCGCTTCATCAAAGTCACTCTCCGTAGGGAGAGTGGGATTGACCAAAGATGACATTGGTTCAATCACATCTAGATCACTCTCCGGAAGAAGAGTGGAATCGACCAAATCTGAGATTGGTTCAACCGCTTGATCAAACAATGGTTGAGTAGGGTGTTGAGAAACTATAGGATGTTAAAAAATGAGATGACCATGAAACCAAACTCTTCTTACCTCTTCAATAGAAGGGCATTTATAAGTAAGGTGGTCTCCCTCACAAATCTTATAAGGAAACTTGGGCTTGTGTTTTGAACGGGTAGTCTTTTCAACAATGTCAACATGACTCGCAGTGGCTGACGAATTGTCTTCAGCATGAAGTACAGAGGCTGAGAGACTGCCCCCAGCATGAAGTACAGAGGCTAAGAGACTGCCCCCAGCATGGCTTGCAGAGGCTGAGAGACTGCCCCCAGCATGGCTTGCAAAGGCTAGAGATTTCCCCCAGCATGGCTTGCAGAGGCTGAGAGACTGGGTTCAACATGACTTGCAGAGGTTGAATGGGTGCCCCCTTTCTTATGTGCCTTCTTCCTATTCATCCTTCTTTTACTCCTTTTAGACTGTCGGTTACTAGTATCAGTACTTTCACCGCATGAGGTTGAAGGAGTAGGATAATTAGCTACAAGTGAAGGGGGAGCAATGTTTTGATGCCCTTGAAATAAGGAGCTTACTTGAGAATCATCAAGAGCATTCAGGGCATTTGGAGTGGAAAAAAACCACACTGGTAACCCTAGGATAAATACAGGTAGATTTAAGGTGGCCATCAAAGGAACACCAACATTCCCTGTGAGAGGAACAGTACAAGGAGTTCCCAACATGGGGGTCTCTTGGTTGGTGTTCAAAGGGGTGTTAGCCATAGTTTCAAACAAGAAGACAAATTCCAAGGTTGAAAAGCAACCAAAATTACAAAGCATACACCTAAAGGCACACCAAGTACAGACAAACCACAAAACACTCACTAAAAAATTCCTAAATCCAAATAGACAATCATGTATAAGATATGCTTTCCAAAAGAAAGCTGAGAGATAGTTACTTGGCATCCTTGTATATGTTCTTAGGCACAAGTGGAGGAATCATCCACTACCCTCCCACACTTTCTACCAGGGTTACCTTCCAAGCCCGTCCAAGGTCAACCAGAAATAGCCTTCCAATGTACCTATGTATGAACCCTAGATGTCAAAGAGACTAAAGGCTACATTAACTATATTGATAGTATGGGGGGACAGTCACAAGCCTGGTTCATACACATGGGTAAGGTAGCAAAGCCTAAAACCCTGTCTAAGACAGAATCCCCAGATGCACAAAAACCTTGGTCTATGCTTTGGCAAGGAATCGAAAGGTTATCTCCTCAGTCCAAGCCTCCACACAACCTCCTGCTTAACTCCCATTGGAGAGGAGCTTCCCAGATACAATCAACATACAAAAGGGTTTACCTAGTGATTATCCAACTACGTCTAGAATTTTAACACTTGTGGAGAGTTGAAACTCCCTAATCCACAAGTCTAGCCTGAGCTAGTTGGTGTATGACCCTATAAAATAAAACTTACTAATATTTTTTAAATTATATCATTTATTTTAAGGGTTGTTTTTAGTCAGCGGGTAAATGGTGTGAAACTTATGTGGTGTTTTGACTCAAAGTTGAAACAAAATGACTAATCAAAGAGAAATGAAATGCAAAAAGCAAAAACTATTCTCTTTCTTTTTCAAATAGAAAACTTGAAATCCACAAAAGAACAAATTCTTTTTATTTTTTCAAAAACAATGATATGCCATGCAATCTAGACGAAAAACCTAATCTACATGCATATAAAGCAAACATTTTTTTTTCTTTTTCTTTTATAAATGAAAAAGAAAACTAAGACTATATTTTTTTGTAATTTTTGAGATTATCTTTAAAAACTGAAAAATGAACTACTACATGCAAATCAAATGTAAAAGTTTCTAAATGTTTTCTTTTCACTTTTTAAAATGCTCAAAGACTACTATGCACCTAAATGCACAAAAACTTGAGCATGCTTGGATAAACTAACCATATAAAGTAAGAAAAGTGAAGTAAAACATATTAATAAGACCAAGGATCAACCAACTAAGGAAGAATTGGAACCCTAGCTTGGGTGGGCACAATGACAAGAAATCACCGAGATCACAGAAAGGCAAGTGACAAACCAATCACTATCCGAATATAGCATGGGAAATACAGTGTCCAGAACCTTGATCACTGATTCGGATAACCAACACTTGAACCTATAACCCAAACAGGCAAATCCACTTCAAGCTACTAACAGAAGACAATCCAAACAAAAATAACTCAAGGGATTTACAAGAAAGCACAAGGTGTGGCCAACAAGGTAATCAAACTGATAATGTAATGCTCATAAGGAAGACCAACCAACAAACAAATTTTATAAAGGGACAAGGACAAGCAAACCCAAACCCAAAAATTCAAATGCTAAGGCTTGTACACAACTATGTATAAGGGAAATCGCTTACCATACGTGACTGTCCTAGAGAGCAACCCGCGTACGCAGGCCTCTGTACATGACTGTATGCAAGAGCAACCCGCGTACAGGTAAAAACATTTCTAAAAAGAAGTAAAATTCACAAGGTCTTCAAAAACTATGGTAAGCATGAACCAGGACAAGATACCACACACAAACTCAGGGCAAAGACTGGTCAAGGGTAACAAAAATAACCTACAACAGTCTAGGCTCCCCAACGGAATCACCAGTTCTATTTTTCAGGAATAAACACCTTATAAACGAAGGTCTGGGGTTACCAACATACTCTTAAAACTTGTAGACAATCAGCTTCGAAGTACAAAAAGGAAATAGGAAGATAGAATGAACTCACCCAATTAACGATGGTTGATCCAAGCCTTGACTTCTTCCGCTCTGCTTCTTCTTCCAAGATTTCAGGGATGCATCTCCTTCACCTGCAAAGAGAAAATATTCCAAATACAATCTCATACATGTATATATGACAAGTTAGAGAAACAATATATAGAGTGCTTAATCATAAATATTCATCAAACCATGATACATGAAAGATATTCAATACACATTTGGAATAAGGATTCTCTTTATTAACAATAGTGAATGAGATAAGATTAAAACCCAACTCCTGAAACAAGGACTCCTTTACAACCAAAGGACTCTGAGTTCTGCTGCTCCAAAGACTTCTGAATAGATACCACTAGCATAACTTTGCTCTCCGAGTATTATTGATTAATGCCCTCCCCAATGCCTCTATTTATACTTAAGGAAATAGAGCAGTTTCAAAGGTTGAGGAGGTTGAGACAGTTAAGATAGTTATTGATTAGGGCTTAACACATCTCCATTAATCACAATTTAATATTTTTAATGTCAAAGGAATGTGTACACGAGTATTGATACTGGCAACCTGCATATGACACGCGAGTTGTTATAAGGGAAACCCATGTATAGATCTATACGCGGGATGCAACGACAATACTCGCGTACAATACACGATATGTTGTAGGAAAAAGTCGTGTATGTACATGGGTTGCTTATAGACAAAGTCACGTACAGCAATTGACGTATGAAAAGGTAAAAATGGCAAGCTGGATGGATAGTGAATGTATTTCATAACATGCCCATCTATAGTGTTTTAGGCAAGCTTCAATCCATAAATGTCCTTTTGTGTGCCAACAAGTGAAGTGTCGGCACTCAAAAGAAGAAGTGCCATTTAGGTTGATAACAGCAAGAGATGCACACTGACAAGGCAGTGGTTTCAATAGATCATGATCAGGTTTCTGATTTGGTTAAGTAGGTCCATGATAGTTTATTGAATGTTCAAACCTCTAGTCTTGTACACATGCATATATATATTTAAGATTTGTTTAATATTTGAAAATCTTGATGCAGGTGATGTATTTGTTGTAATTTCACCACTGGGAAATGTCGAGCATGCAAAATACTTTTTGATGCAGTGTACGCAAATCAAAAGCAGGTTGGTGCGGCCCTATGTCGATGGAGAGTTCATGTACCAAGTTGGTGACCTAGTTGTGATGGGTCTCTTTTTTGAAAAAGTGAGAAGACAAGGTGACTATATTATTTACAGCGATTCCATTCCTGAATATATATCTTGTCAGTACAGTCATTTGGTGGTGGCATCTCGGATACATCTCATTGAAATCAAGGTGAAGAGGGGTGAACCAAAGAGATGGAAGATGTCAGTAGCTAACCATGATCGTATTATGGAGATGTGCATTCCCATAACCCATTGGCTAGATGAACGAAAGTTATATGCCACTTTTGATACATTGACATAGTTGACAAGCTTTTGAAATGTAGAAAATCAAAATTTCTTCTGAAATCTGAAATCAAGTTTTACATTGTAGTTGAAATTTGCACCTAGTAGATCTTACATTGTAAAGTTGTAAATTTTGTAACATTATAATTGTAAGTTGCGTTTGATTGACAATTTTGCAAACATGTAAACTTGTAAACTTTGTAAACATTGTAAATTTTGTAAACTTGTAACTTATTACATTGGAAAATTGGACAATTTCGTAAGATTATAAAACATAAATAACTTTAAACTATAAATGAAAATAATTAAAACATTTAAAAGACCACCATGTTAAAAAAAAATTATATATATATATATATCGATAATCATAAAGTACAAAATAATAACGTCCACAAATAACAATCTACAAATCGCTCCTATGCCATTGATTGAGAGATCGACCATAATGGACACTACCACCATCTATACTATGCCCCTGGACTTGCTCATGCACATCAAAAAGAAAATTTCCTAGGTCTGAGAACTGCAAAAGTTAAAACCATGAACTCACCTTGCTCGGTTCGAGTGTCAGGTTTGGGAGGCTGGGTACTTGTCAAGACGAGCCTTCATCAGGACCCAGCCAATGAGCAACATTCCACTCATCCATAAACATTGCAGTGGCTTCAACACCCTCATATGTAGCTTCCTATGTCTTTGTTTGTTTCCATGACATGAAAATAGTTATATTAATGAATTACAATTTGAACATGTAACTTATAATTTGAACATAAATATGCAAACAATTCGAACATAAATAAATAGTACCTCGTTGATTGACATGTCATGAGTAGGAATTGAGCGAGGCTGTGTAGAATCATGTGTAATGCCCTTGCCTCTATCCTATATAATATGAACAAGATAAATGAGGAAATTTAGAAAAAACCAAAATATTACGTGTTCAACAATTTACTTGAATTTAGAAATTCAAATTTAGGATGACAGTTAACACATAACTCATCGATGTGGGCAGACGGAACTGCAGTGGGACCTCGAACAGATGCATCACTGCCAAATAGGACCTCCATGAAATCGGGATCCTTCATGGAGGTCTAACACAAAGCAAAGTATTAGTTAAAAAACAGATTCATTTGAGGATACATTACAATCATGACAATAAAGATATACGTGTCCCATTGGTCGAGGCTTGCATCTATGTTGTAGTCCAAAATATGCGTCACAGGCCATGATATCATTTTGCAACACTGTGTCATGATCAAGAATGTTGAGAAAATCATCGACCACCCACTGTAAATTAGGTTCTGTAGGTGCAATGGGTACTCTGCATCTCTCTTCCTACACAACCATCATGGTACCATGCATTTCCATGCGTGTCACCTCTACCAATGCACTATGCTCCTCAGTCGCTAGCTGAGATGACTCAGCTACATCATCTGTCCTAAGCATGGTCATGGCAAGGTGACCTACCAAATTCTCTAGCTATGGATGAGCTCCAAGGTCTCTCCTATCCCTAGAACGTGCATGACTACATCCCCCACCAGCATCATAGAAGCTCAAGGGTGTGCTAGTGTAATATG
>LPNX010331172.1:29553-104916 GCA_001517045.1 Pseudotsuga menziesii
TACTATTGGAGACATTTACCACCATACACACTCATTTTGGTCAATCTGACCTAGTTAAACCACTATCCTAAGTTTTATTGACTTAATTGACATCAGAGGAGCACTAGATGACATCAGCTAGATCACACCCACACCTACCTTAAGTCAAGGAGGATAACTTAGCCTTCTCCTACATTCGAGGAGGCTAATTGGAGCACTCCGGGGGTGATCTGAGTGTCATTAATGCCCCATATTGTTAACTAATGGTTAAAATCAGTTAAATAGAGTAGTGAAGGCACCTTCCTTCATTAAATTGATTATTTATTGATTATTTAATGAACTAGAGTCAACGGGGGTGCCTCCAACCACTTTTGATGGTCAGTTACACTTCAGTTAACCTCATCGGGATTCATTGGAGTCATTGATGCACTACCACTTGTTGGTTGGCTTGTAGTGACATGTATCTGAGCTACTTTTAGTTGAACTCAGTCATTTATTGCACTCTGACTTCAGTTAGGGCTCAGTTGATTCAATTAGGGTTTTGATCATTGGTTAACTTGAGTGTTGACTGTGGCTTATATTTAGTTAAGCTAGACTCACTCATTCAATTCAAATAACCTCCTTGGGAATTCCAATTTCTTTGTCTTTCATTCTTGTAGCATGATATTGTATTGTATTACTCATTCTTTATGTGAATATACAGAGCGGCTACTCATTTTGTAGCATAATTAAACCATTTTCATGTCTTATTGTTATTAATCTTTGATGAGACTTGTGTTTAGTCCCTAGATTACTGGGATAGATTAATATGGTATCCGAGCTCATGGAAGGATGAAGCTCAGATCTCTCAAAAACAAGGTTTTTGACAGATCTTGCATGAAAATTGAGCAATAGCTCAAAAATCCAGCACTGCGCTAGAAGCCAAGGCTTACCATTTAATACCCCAAGTAAGGAAATTGTTGATCAAGCTTGCTTTATTGACTATGCTAGGTGTGATGAAAGCCTAAAATGTGTAGGTTTTCTGACCTTACGGTGACCCTTTTGTTGTGATTTATAGGTTTTAATAGGTACAACTTCGAATGGACTCATCAGTCCCTCTTCTCACCCCATTCACAAGCTATTCAGAATGGAAGTTGAAGATGATTGCATCTCTGAAGAGATGAGTTCTCTATGAGGTGTTTATTAGACAAGGAAAAGAGTATTATGAGAATGAGAATGACTAGCTAAATGATGGTGATAGAGCTTTTGGAGAAATATGTCTGGCCCTTTCTCCTAGCTTGCGCTACCTTATTGGTTCTACTGAATACCCAAAGGATCTCTAGACAAAATTGGACAGAACTTTTGGCAAGAACAATGAGGATCATAATAGCAATTTGGAGATCACATCCAGAACCACAAAAGTTCTTTACTCAAAATTCTCAGCCTCCACTCTCTCTGATGAAGTTGTTCAAGATGAAGAAGAAGCATAATCTTCTACACAATTAATTCAAATTGAAGAAAGTCTCCTTGCAGTGACTCCTTCTCCTAATGCTCTGGAAGTTTGTGAGATCCATGATTTCTCATCTCCTCATATGGCTGAAATAGAAGAATAAATTCAAATCTCTGATATTGAATAAAAACACTACTGCACTTCCATGCAAACATTCACTAGTGATTTTCCTTTGAATTCTGTGCAAAATTTGCCAGTAATTGCTTCCGAAAGTGAAGATAAAATTTATTTTTATCCGTCTACTATTGGTTCTGGTTTGAAAATATGTAAAACCTTCGATATTTTGGAAGAAATATCAGATTATAAGAGTGACACATTCACTCCCCATGATCTATATCTTCTAGCAAAATCCTGCAGGATTGCATGCACCAAAATTCAGAATTTTGAAGAAAAAGACAACTATGCATCCACCGTCTTGGTTGACCATACTTTTGGATCTGATGTGAACCTATTTGGATCTGATTTAATTTCTGATCTGATGTTATTTGGTTCAAAAATTAAAATCCAAGAGCTTTCAATACTGCTTGAAGCTGCTCTCACCAATTTCGGTGTGAAAAATCAAGTACCTCAATTCTTCTTCAAATTTACTGCTGGGGATTTGGTGTTAGTTTCCTCTTATGAGGTTTCTGATATTTTATTTTGTGAATCATTAGATATTTCTGAAGCTATATCACTCTCCACGGTCCCAGGGCTTATCTACCTTTGGTCACATGCTCATCTCTTCACAGAACTAGTAAAGAGGAAGAAATTCTGCATCCGCTTGGACACTTGCTCCTAAGATTTGGGGGTGATTTTACCACTCATGGTTTTTTGTTCAAGGATGCAACATATCAGTTTCTTGAGTGTTCCACACATGGTTCGAATCCTCAAGAACCTTTGCTCTCTCTTCATATGATTTCAGCTGCTCTACATGGGTCCAGTTTTCACCGTGCAGTTGTTTATATTTCTGATTCAATTGAGTACATTGTTCTTCTTCCAAAGTGGAAGATTCCTCTAGACATATTCATTTAGTTTGGATTCATAGGTTCACATGCATAGTATTAGGATGCTGCTACATAGAAGAACCAATTCTTGATTTACTACTTAGTTTGAGGGGGGGGGGTATTTTTCCCATGAGGTTTTCCCCGTTTCCTTGGTTATATTAAGCAGTTACTTTATTGTACAGGGTGACCTATGGTCTTTGTTTCTGGGACCCTAGAATTCTTATGCATTTTATGTTTTCTACTCCTCCTGAGTATAGCTTAACGGGGGGTGTTGGAGACATTTACCACCATACACACTCATTTTGGTCAATCTGCCCTAGTTAAACCACTATCCTAAGTTTTATTGAGTTAATTGACATCAGAGGAGCACTAGATAACATCAGCTAGATCACACCCATGCCTACCTTCAGTCAGGGAGGCTAACTTAGCCTTCTCCTACATTCAGGGAGGCTAACTGGAGCACTCCAGGGGTGATCTAAGTGTCATTAATGCCCCATATTGCTAACTGATGGTTATAATTAGTTAAACAGAGTAGTGAAGGTGCCTTCATTAAATTGATTATTTATTGATTATTTAATGAATTGGAGTCAACAGGGGCATCTCGAACCAATTCTAATGGTCAGTTACACTTCAGTTAACCTCATCGGGGTTCATTGGAGTCATTGATGCACTACCACTTGTTGGTTGGCTTGCAGTGACATGTCTGAGCTACTTTCAGTTAGACTCAGTCATTTATTGCACTCCGACTTCAGTTGTGGCTTAGTTGAGTCAATTAGGGTTTTCATCAGTGGTTAACTTGAGTGTTGACTATGGCTTACATTTAGTTAAGATAGACTCACTCATTCTATTGGAATGACGTCCTTGGGAATTTGAATTGCTCTGTCATTCATGCTTGCAGCATGATCTTGTATTGTATTACTCATTCTTTGTGTGAATATACAGAGTGGCTACTCATTTTGTAGCACAATTACACCATTTCCATGTCTTATTTTTATTAATATTTGATGATACTTGTGTGTAGTCCCTAGATTACTGTGACAAATTAATACTTACGATTCCTCTACCGACCTCTGAGGTGAGGAATGGTCGCAGATCCACCAGTGCTCTGCCTTCGGCGAACCCAAGAACCCCACTATAGAGATGCATTTGCATGAAATAAGGCATATTAAATGTAGTCATCATACAATATAGGATAAATGATAAATATGTAATAGTAAATATGTAGATTTGAGATGATTAATATATCATCACACGGTGCACATTAATAATGGGAAAATGATCATGAGTGTGAGCACACTAAATAAGGAAATGACTCATGCAAAGGTTTTTTTCACAGATAGTTGAGATTGATCATTCATGTCATGTGTGTGAATGCAAAAGTGTTCTTAGGACTCATGGTTTTCTCTTAGTTCAAAGCTCTAACTTTCCATCCCAATCTAGTAATAGTCTCTAACTTTTCATTTCAAATTTTTTTAAACTTTACCTATACACATAATTTATGTCGATATCACTTTTTTCCACTAGGTACTATAATTCAACCACTCCATCAAGGAAATTCTGAAAAGATACAACAATATGTTCAACATGTCGATTTTTTTCAAGTCAGTCATGCCAGGTGCTTTAGTCTTGTTTTGGTGTACATAGAGAATGTTGGTTGCTTCTAGATTGCTGTTGGTGGAATGTATGTTTTTTACAAGAGGCTAGCATGATTCTATGATATTGTCCTAGGTAAATTTGATTCACATTTGAATAACAAGTTCCACATTTTATTTTATTTTTTGTTTTTATTTATTTTTATTTTTCTTGTTGAAATTCAAGAAAAACCACAATACTTAGATTTGAGTTTCCTTAAAACAAAAAGATATAGTTCCACTTCTCTATAAGTTCAAATCAAAACTTCTATATTTTATTAATAGTTTCCTTTTTTTAAATCTTTAAACTATTCATTTAATTTTCTAAAATTTAAAATTTAAATTTATATATTTGATTAACTGTTTCATAAACATTTAAAAAAAAATATAATTTTAAACCAATTTTTAAAATTATAATTATGTAAATTCTTCCATCCATTTAAAAATAAATAAATTACTTTTCGAGTTTTCCATAATTTAATGTATAAATTTATATATTTTACTATTATTTTAAAATATTCTAAATCTATAATTTATAATTTTCAAAATGTTTAATATATATATATATATATATATATATTTTCTAAAAAATATCAAAAATATAATTTTATCTAAAATTATGGATTTCTATTAATTTTTTAATTTGATTTTTTTTTTCAAATTTACACGCTTATTTATTAATATTTTTTTCATTAAAAACAAGAAGATCCACATTTTCATCATACTTTTGTTTGAGCTTCAAAAAAACTAAAATACATAAGTACACTTTTCAATAAACTAAAATCAAAATATGTCAACTAATAAGTCTAAACATCCATATCATATATATATATATATATATAAAGTAAAATATATGGGTTGTTTAGATAAATGCCTACGTCGGTTTAAGGTTCATGATTGTCTCGCGTCTAGGGTTTGGATTTTTTCAATCCTTCGTGTATTATTGGAGAATTGAAAAAAATTGAGCAGCATTTCTGCTCACCTGGCACACATTTCAAAATTAAACCGGTAGCATAAACAGTTGTTGGTTGATAGAAATATTTATACAAATTCAAATATTTATAGAAATTTGAATTTTTTTCAATCCTCCATGTATTCTCGGAGGATTGAAAAAATTTGGGCAACATTTCTACTTGCTAGGAACACATTTAAAAATTAAACTGACAGCATAAATGCTACCGATTGACAATATTTATTTAAAACACAAAATTAAATTTTAAATAAAAATCAAATTTCAATTTTAAACATATTTTAAATGCTACCGGCAGCATTTATGCTTGTTAGCACACTTTTCGAACATACTAGACAAAAAAAAAAACTAAAAACATCTATAACAATGAAGTTTTTTATTTTCACCTAACAATTTAAAACTTAAGGCAAAAACTAAAATTCCATTTAAATTTTAAAAAACAAGGTTTGGGGATTACCTCTCTTCTCTGACATCGTGGTGGAAGGGGTCATGGATTACATGGTAGCTCGGTCGAGGTCTTCAAGGGCACAACTGCTTGGGAAATGTCTTCGGGGTCACAACAACTCGACCAAGATGCTTGCTCGATCGAGCGATTTTTGTGGAAAAATTGGGAAAATGGCCACGGCTCTACCCACAGCCCTATTTATAATGTTTTTAATAGGAACATCGATCGAGGTCAGGAACTTGGTTAAGGTCACAATCTCGATAAAGCTTTTGTTTAACCCTCAATTGAGCTATTGATAAACCCTTGATTGAGGTATGAATACCTCGATCGAGGGTTTAACAATAGCTAGATCGAGGGTTGTATAAAACCTTGATTGAGCGCTTGTTAAACTCTCAATTGAGGGTACGTTTTTTGCATTTTGCCGAAAAATTCCTTGCCAAAAATTGTAACCCACCTCTATGGATGCACCCTAAAATAAGATGAAATGCTTCAACTTGATGAGGAGTTGAGATTGGAAGGAGGAGGTCATGCCCTGTTGAACCCCAACAATTGTCATTTGCCATAATAATTTTTTCTTGTTCCAAATAAAATAGAAATTTTTATTCTAACAAGCTGCCATGTTGTGTGAAATTTCACATCACATGTGATCTTGTCACCAAGAAGGGAAGAGTTTTGGGTAATGAGTGCAGGGAGAAGTTGATAACACAAGTTTAAGTCCCATTCCCACGTCAAATTAGAAAAATGGCATAAATGTATCAGAGTCTCTTCCTGATGATAGAAAAAGGTAGTTGCGTTGAATCACTACTAGATACTTAAGGCATTGGCCAAGAGGAAGGCTTCCCAAAATCAAGGAGAAAGCGAATAATGTTTTCTTGTTACAATTTAGGTCTAGTTTGGAGTAGTGGTTTTTACATTCTGAACTTCCTTAGTTCTATAATTCGAGAAGAATGAGTCTTTGTATTGAATGATGAATCTTATATGTATTGTCAATTGACTCTTGAATAATTGATTGAATGAAAACAACCATTACTAATTATCATAGTGTTTAAGTTTTAATGATCATATATTATATTTTATTATTCTAAATTGGCAATGATAGATAATTCAGAATACATACATACATAATTACTTAGGGCATGACTACTCTTTTTCAAAAGACATTAGATTAACAAGTTGTTACCATTCATATAAATCACATCTTTGAGGTGACTTCCAATAAAATTTGGAGTATCGCATAAGTCCTTTTTTCTTCCATATAAAAGTGGAGAACCCTGGTGCGTATTTTACATACCATGCTATATTTTTGAAATTGAGGTGGGGTAATATTTTGGAAACATATTAAATAAATGAGACGAGTTGTTCTAACATCTGAAATGACCTCAACAACATTCACATTCGCATGAAGTGGTGCATCTACATCTACTAGCTTTATCACATAATATTAAAGCATAAACTTCATTAAAATATATTATTGTTTTAAATTTTATTAAGATGGGGTAGTGAACCTTTATAACTACAATTAATAACATATTAATATATGGTCATAATTTCATTGATGAGAAGTAGAATAAGAACCATGTTATATGTTAAACATGTACTACTTGAAATAAGAAAATATGGCTTCTTTTTTCTATTTTTTTATCTTTACTCTTTTCTTCGAGAAACTTGGTGTTGTGAGAAAATTTGACAATATTCCCTTGCGTTTGATAGTAGTAAATGTTGTTTGTTTATTCTTAATCCTTTGTACAGTCAGCAGGTGTTGCTGGAGGTGCACCAACTTCTCTTGTTCGAGTGCCAACAGAGGTATGGAAAAATAATTATTACATAATTCTGATCATGTTAAGCATTCATTATCCACATTGAAGTCATTTTATTTGTTGTTGTCCTATCAATTAAACTTGACTAAATAATGCAGTTTGTCAAGCAAAGGATGCAAACAGGGTAGTTTTTCAATGCTCTTGATGTTGTGCGTTGTATTATTGCAAAGGAAGGTGTTAGAGGTCTATATGTGGTATTACATATTTATTTCACATGTTATATGTTTATATTTGCTATATGTTGATGCTCTTTCTTTAAAGGTTTCATTTGGATTTCATTTATTCTGAACTTTAGATTTTAGTTCCCATTTTCACATGTTGGCATATATATTATCGTAGAAGACTGGATTGTAGAATTTGTTTCGTTGTTAATAATTTGAAGGTGATGATGTAAAAAATAAAGTAGGTTGTCTCTCCAGTTTAATGTATATTTCCTACTTCAAATAAGACTGAAAAATAAGGGTTTAGTAAATATTTAAAATTTCGACTTAACCTCTTCTATTGCTATAGGGATATGGGTTATTTCTATAACGTGATTTTACTTTTGATGCAATCTAGTTCTGTATATATGAGCAACTTAGGATAGGCTAAAAGCTAGTGGTAAGCATTCTTTCCATTTTTTTCTTATGGAATTGTACTTCTCGTCTTCCATATTGGTTACTATAACATGTAATGAGATAATGTGTTGCTTATGCATTCTTTGTTAAGAAGGAAAAAAAATCAATTGCATTATATTAAGCTTTCCAACTATTATGCTTTGTTGTAAGTTCCAACCTTTATAGGTATGGTAATTAGTGTAACATAATATTTCTCATTTATAGCAATCTTATTGCTCAAGTTAATCTTGAGAGCCGGTGAAATAGTTGCAACATGAGGCTAATTGTATTCATAGTTCATAGGTCTTGAAAGTTAGTTTTGTGAAGTTCACTTGCCTACATGGGCTACTATTTCCAATCTAAAAAACACAAAAAACGTAGCATGGTTATTAAACTAGGAAATGCTATTACACCATCTTTCTAATTTCCAAACTAACTCCATGAAAATGCCATATCTTTTTTTATAATAGAATAATGATATATTTACTAGGATATTACACAATGTGTGATACTACAACTTTAATCCACTAAATTACTAATATTCACTACAAAATCAGATATACTTGGCTAAATAATATCATTACCCCTTTTTCCCGTGCCACTACTTGACCCTACTGTGCTAATGATAATCCAAAAACTGCTGCCAATTAGACAAAAAGTGCTATTACTACTCTGTTAACTTTGCTCCACACCTGCATTTTCTTCTTGTTCACTGGATAAAAGTAATGGGCCCATCACCTAGATGGGTAATCCATTCTACCAGTATCATGAAGTTATAACTTCTTCCTTATAGCCCTTTTATCTATTCTGCTACCCTTAACCACTAGCATTACAAATGTACATTGACACATATGATCATTTTTTAATTTTACCATTTTGACAGAGTACGCATTCTTTTCTTCCCAATCTTAAAAATATCATCCCCTCAGCTTAACAATATCTCTAAGAATATCAAGAATAAAAATTTAAAGATCCTTAAGGTCCTTTTTGATGCTAGTCAACCTGGTTCTCACCTCATAACAGAGCTCACTTGCAGCCATGAACACACCCTTTCATCTCTTTACATGCCTGGGACTTGCTGACGATCCCTCTACATAGGAGAACCTAAAGCTGAATGATTCCCTGTAAATTTATTCTCATGCTAGGAAACCTATAAGTATGGATCATTTTCATTATCAACGGTGATCTTCTATGCCCACCCTCATCTTAGAGACCATCCTTGTTTCCATAACCTACTCCAAAATGAAATGCAATTAAAAGGAAAAACAAACAGAAGAAAATGCAGCAACTTGGGCATGGATTTGATGAAATTTGAGAGACTATTTACATTCACCCAACAAAGTCTATAATTAGCTCAATGCCCTGAAAATCATTAGAGGTGGTTCTCCTTAATATATTAAGGATGCATGCAACAACTATAGTCATATGGAAACAAAATGTTCAACACCCCTTCATATTTTAATTTAATCCAATTTGAATCAATAATCCTTTTTATGGAGCTGTTAGAACTTGAAATTGTCTGTGGTGATATTCCACAAAAACATCAAGGAAATATTGGGTGTAACAATAGAAAACTATCCCAATGTTGTGTTCTCTCACTTTCCCTCACTTCAAGCTAGAGCATTCTCGCCTAGGGGGTATCCCCAGGAAAACTTAGAATTAAACTTTAGTAAAATGTGATCAGTTCCTTAGTCAATTGGGTGAATGGAATAGGAGGAAGAAAAAAATATGAAAGACAGATTTGTTGAACCTCTGTCTTACTGATTAAGGTCAATTCCACAATGAAACATTAATAAATGAGAAATCTATTTAATTAATAAAAAATTCTATATATATGAGTAATTCCAATAGTCAAAAGAGGTCCTTCCATTACCAAGCCTAAAAGTACAATTCATAAGCTGATAATTCCTCATATCAACTTTTCAATTTCATTAATATCAACCTCCCATGATGAATTCTATGTGTCCATAATGATAAGAGATAAGAGAGAATAGGGGTGAGAATACTTACGAAAAACTGATAAGACCAATTGATTCCTTTTTTCTCATTCTCCTCTAGCTCTAATTCAATGAGTATGAGAGGTTAGGTTTAATTCCTCTAAGAAATAAAAGAGAGGAATAACACATATTATCTTCTCTCACCAAGGCTCATTCCTTTAAGCTAATCATAGCGCAATTTAAGAGCCATCCACTAATGCACCTTCCATATAAATATGCCAAGAATAGTAAAAGGAATCCGCATGAATAGGTAGTGTAACTTCCAATTTAGTGGTGCCATGTAAAGGGAAATGTAACTCCAACTAGGAGATCTCCTCGTGAAATAACTCATGCATTAATGACCAATATAACTACTAGGGAATGTTTACCTCCTAGGGAAAATTTCTCATGCACTAATGCACCCTCACTGATATTTGGTAAAGCTAAATTTTGTAACTCTTTGCTTGGTGTGTGCTCCTCTATTTTCCAAGTATAGGAAAATGTAGCTCCTACAGGAGGTTCTCTGTTGCTGTCCTAGAAGGTGCAAATTTTGTTAATGAAATTGTGGATAGGTCTTGTTTAAGCACAACCTAGTGGCCAACTGATTGGAAAGAAATCAACCACTAGCCGGGCACAACTATGGAATTCACCCCTAATGTGTCACTACTAGAATAAACTCCTCTTTTAAGTTTCCTAATCCTACATATGTGCAGACCTAGACTAATTAAGGGAGTGACCCTAACTAGATTTCTCCAATTTCAATTAACAAGGTTTGATTAACCAAAGGTACTAATATAGATACTTTTGGATAGAGGTGCCTAACTAAGGTAAGAAATGGTTAATACACACTCTAGTCAATGATCCAAGGAAACTCTAAGGATTTGGATTAAAGACGTTACAATGAAAAATAAAGGCATGATACAATAACATTGATTTATCTTTAACAATTTAAGCATGTATCATGTAGACATTGACATAAATCATGGCACTAATGATTAAGCAATATATGAAAAAAGAAATTAGATTGCTAATATACTATCATCCATGAACAACTATGTCAATTAAACATATGTGAGCTTGTCTCTTGACAGTCAGAAAGTACTCCGAAAATTTCAAAATTTGTACTTTTCTATAACTTTGGTTGGTTCCATATTATCATGGTATATATCGAACTTTGCCTGGTTTCAAAATACAATTCGTTGCATGTAATATGTAGATATATTCAACATCTCAAATAAGTAGTGACTCGTACCATCATTGATGAAGTCCTTTCAGAATGCAGGCAAGGAAAGATCTTCATGATCCATAAAATGCCCTCGTTGGTGCTTTTGCTAGTATTAATTTTTGGCATACACCTAAATACATTATTACTTATTACTTATTTCTTTACTGCTATTTATTTTCTCATCACATGCAATTATATTTTCCTTCTGCTATTTTTTTACGAATTTGTTTGGATAGTTCCATTAGCCAATTATAACTAATTTGTGGAATTGTTTGGATGAACGGAGTAATTGTAATCTTATTTCTATAATTGAATTAAACAGCCTTGGTCCTTAACTAAGCTTTTCTAAGTTCTGGTGAAGGGGAATAAGAGAATAAAACTTCATTTGATGAAATCTTAAAGGGTGGCTATGAGATGGAAGAAAAAAAAATATTCTATATAATCGTATATAGATGTAAACATCCTATAGTTATAGATGTATCCAAAATTTCAAAATATGCAAATGGTGAAAGGTCTTCTCATAGAGCTAAACAATGCACTCTTTCAAGCTATGGTTGGAGGAATCATTAGAAAAGAGGTTTGGTGATTTGATTTTGTTTTATGTTAGCTCTAAGAAAATTTGGTATCCAGTGAAATGTCCAGTGTGAGGGTGGATCCTACACAAAAATATGCTAAATTTACAGTCTAATAGGAATACTACCCCATGGCAGATCTATAGAAGCGGTATTAGAAAAATATGAGGATCTCTCCAATGCATTATTTGTCAACACAATTAGTGTCAATTATGTAATATTGTAGATACCTATTGTTGATTGGGCACCCAGGCAAGTTGAATGATTAATGGGTTCTTTATTGAGATGTATTGCAATGCAAATTCCTATTGGGAAAAGTAAGAGTTTCTCAAGAACATGATAGAGAAAGATACTGTATTTTGAAGGTTTATTGAATTTTAAAAAATCTAAATCAAAATAAAATAGCTTTTCTTCCTGCATAACTTTTAACTCTTGGTTTTAATGACCTTTTATTTATAATAATTAAGGTTCTATCTATAGCTGTACTGACATGTATTGACCTGAATAGTGCTAGAACAAAACATTGTTATACTTTTAAGATCAATGAAATAAGTTTGTTGTGTCATCCATATTCTGTATATGTTAGAAAAATACGCTTTGGGATACCTTATAGCCTACTATGTATCTCAGGTGAGAATCAATAATTTCCTTGGCCTCCCGAACATTGTAACCAATAACTAGTCAATGGGAAATTTTTAAGTATTCTATCCTTGTGCATAAAGGGGAGAAGACAATTTTTTTATTTTTCTATGGATTGCATTGGCATCTTTAATAATGCATCAAACTCTGAGAAGCACTAGGTAAAACATTGTTTTATATAGAGGGTGTAAGAAATATTAAAGTTGATTGCTTGACTAGTATTGAATGGTTTCAATATATGGATATAGATTTTCCAGGTGTTTAAATTCCTTCAGAGTCCTTTTGGTTTCAATATATTCCCTACAAATATTCAGAACTGACTCATTTTCAATAAAAGAAGGGTGAAAACATGAAGTTGGGAAACACTTTTACTTGTTTTTTGACAAAAAAGATTGCAAAATTGTATGCTTTTCAACTTCAACCCCTTCAAACCTATATTTCCCTTAGGAATTTCACCTTGAAGTAAACACAAATGCTTTAGAGAATTGAATTAGCTACGTACTCATATTTTTTTTTTAAATTATCGACATATAGTGGGGAAAATTTGGAGTGCACGAACGACATATACTATAAAATTTTAAGTATGAATAATGGCTGACCTTTGTGCTCTCCTTTTTTCTTAGAGATACTTATTTATTTTAGAGAAACAAAATGTATAATCGTAATCTACACTCATTACAGTTATGCATGGACTATATGTTTAGGATTTTCAGACTTATACGCTATTTTTTATTATTTATCAAAATAATATATGTACCAAAAGCGGTGCCTTATTGACACATGGTTTTGTCGTCTCATTTTCTTTCAAATGTGACTCTTATAAAAAAAACTAAAAGAACCCTTTTGAAGAGGAAACTAGAAGGAACAACCTTGTGATTTCTTAAAAAACATTTTGCTTTGTCTTCGTGACAATATTGAATTTTTATTGTCGTTGTTTTTTAAGTCACTAGTTTTTTTTATGATAAAGTTTAGAAAAAAAAATCGTCAAAAATAGAAATCCTAAATGAAATTAAAAAATATATATATGAAGAGAAAGTAGATTGAATAATGAATCTACTAGTATAAACTCCGACAGGTAATTCTCATTTTTTGTAGTGTCTCAATCTTGCTAAAGTCAAACATTTCTAAAAACTACAGAAATGATGCTGGAAATGTTGACTAAAAACCTCTTGGCCGAGAAAATCTCTCGGATGAGAGGTATTTTCACTCGAAAACTAACCCAGAGTTAAGAAAATATCTCGGCTGAAAGTTATTTTAAACTCTCGGACAAAAAAGTAAAATATATCTCGGCCAAGAGTTTTCTTCAAGAATCTTTTTATGGGCCCACCATTAAACTCCGTTGATTTCGACGGGATTCCAAATTTCTCACCCGAGAGGTGTATATATAATCTCAATCAGAGAAGTTGTAAACTATTTTTTACCTATCTCAATTGCCCGAGAGGGATTCCAAACTTCTTCCAAGAGAATTTTTACCTATCTCAATCGAGAAGTTGTAAACTATTTTTTCAATCGAGAGTTGGAAAAGTGTGTTTCAGCCAAGAGTCCGTGGAGAATTTTTCCTCCAAGATTTTCTAGAGCGTATTTCAGCCGAGAGTTTGTAGAACGTTTTTGCACCAAGAATTTACATAACTTTTTTTAGCCGAGAGTTGGCATAGCGTTTTTCAGCCGGAAGTTGGTAGAGTGGTTTTTAGTCGAAAGTTATTAAATTCATATTGCAACTGGGAATTAACATATCAAATTTTTCAGATCTACTGAGATTTCACATTATTCTTCAAGCCACAAATTTTTATTTTTATCAAGGTATTTTCTTTAACCCCTATTTTGGCATGCTCATTAGAGGAATTTTGGGGTATAAAAAGGGCCTCCTAAGGAAAATAATAAAATAATAGTTAAAATAATAAAATAATATTGATTAATTTTGGAGGAAGAAAGAAAAAAACTACTTTTTGTGTTCGTATTTTCGACATATCTCCCTGTGTTTTTACTCAAATTTCGATTGGAACAGTTCGTTGGATCCGTAATTTGATTCGACATCCAACGAGTACCCACACTGCATACTTTTGACGGACCCTGCTACCCCAAAAACAAGAAATAACTGAAAAAACATTATGATGATGTCATCATCACATTTTTTTAGGTATTTCTTGTTTTTGGGGTAGCAGGGTCCATCAAAAGTATGCAGTGTGGGTACTCGTTGGATTATGAATCAAATTCCACATCCAACGAGCTCTCCTGATCGAAATTTGAGTAAAAACACAATGAGATATGTCGAAAATACAAACAAAAAAAGTAGTTTTTTTTAATGACAAATATGTCAATTCAACCATTATGGTTGACTTATTTTATTGAAATTCTATTGGTTCTTGAATTCCAACTCACAAAAACTTATTTTGGCACATTTTCTTATAAGGCCCATTTTAGACCCCAAATTTCCTCTAATGCTTATTTTTTTCATCAAACACCTTCTTTGAAAACTAAGACTATGGGGAGATATCCTTCTTGACAAGCTAGAGCATGGTAGTTTCAGATTTGTTTTATCATTCAACCATTAATGACAGCAAGCATTTTATCAAGGCCAACTGAGCCAGTTTCCCAACACTTAGTCATTTTCATGACTTTTTGCAAAGTTTATCTTGAAACCCTATTTTGGCAGATCCATATCTTGTTCCTCATAAACCTTCAAGTCGATCTAAAGATGTGGAAAGGTAGAATAAATAATCAACATATTCTTGGCTGCAATATGGATATAATAACTCATATTCATATGTGGTATATGTGTTCGAATATAATAAACCCAGTCATAAAATAATTAATCATTATTTGATTAATTTCCTACCCACTAGATAGTTGGCATCCACTTGCACCTTAGAGTCAACACTTGCATCTATATCCTTGGAATGATTTATTTCTGATTCTGGGTTGATCTTGACCACTTTATGGCCATCCAAAATTGGTAACTGTGCTTTGCAGCAGATTCTGCTTTATTCTGTTTTATTTTCTTTATCCTGCTTTTCTGTGGATAAGGTAAAGCTAGTCAACTAGGAAACTGGCAGCTTTTGTTGCCAACCCATCCTCCATTATTTTCTCTCCATATTCTAGGATCAGCAATTCTTTCCTTCACTCATCATCACTCACACATGCTATTGATAATTTTTGATGTGCTTGGTAGATTGGGAAAGTGCTTTAGTCAACTATGGGGTTTATCATAATTAGTAAGCCCGCTTTATGAGCTAGCTTGAGTTGTATTCTAGCAACTCATTTTTCTTTTATAAGGATGTGTCACCTATGTACTAATATCAATTATCATTTATTGATCATTCATTAATGTGTGTTCATTAATTCTTCTTCTTCTCTCCTTATGATAATTCTCTACAATTCTATGTGAGGTTCATTGTGTGCCTAGATCCTTAGCATATTTATGAAATTCCTTATGCCATCAAGGCTTTAGAATTTCTACATGGTATCAGAGCTAAGGATATCAAAGCTCTATGTTATATCAAATCTTTGAGAGTTCATTAATTAATCCTCCTTTTCAGATTTGCAGGTTTATTTTGCAGGTCCAACTTTGAATGGATTCAAGAGTATCATTTCCTCTTCTCTCTCCATTCGCAAGCTATTCAGAGTGGAAAGTGAAGATGATTTCATATCCAAAGAGACAAGGTATCTATGATATATCTATTGGATTTGGTGAAGAGTCTTATGAAGATCCAAGTGACTAGTTGAATGACTTTGATAGAGCAATTAGAGCTATTTGTCTAGTTATCTCTCCAAGCATGCGTTACCTTATTTAATCTGTTGAATACCCAAAGGATCTCTGGACACCATTGGATAGAGTTTTGGAAAAGGACAATGATGATCCTTCTAGCTATGTGGAGAGTTCCTCTAGCTCCTCAATGATTTCTCTCTCTCAAGATGTCTCGGCCTCTACAATCTTTGATGAAGTTGATCATGAAGAATAAGTTTCTCATACAGTTCTTGTTGTTACTACTCTCTTTGATTCGAATGCTTCTTATTTCAATCAAGAAGCAAATATTGAAGAGCCATATTTTTCTATTTATCTTGAAGTAGAAGATCTTGATTCATCTTCTTATGATGTTGTTGATGAAAAAGAAGTGATTAATGGATATTCTATTGCTATTGATGATTCACTCACACATTCAGTGTTCTATATGTATTATATCATGGATTTTGAGATCCATATGCCATACCTCTCACACCTTGTGCATGCCTCTCTTCTTGATGGTGCACAACCCAGTGACTTCCAGGATGTTTTCTTAGCCAAATCAAGTCCTTTTAGTGTCTTACCACTTACCATACTTAATCCCATGTGCTTCTACAGCTCCTCCTTTGTTCTTGGCACTCATTCTCAGAGCCTCCTTGAATATTTTGAACATCACTATCTTTCCTCCTTACATTCTTCTACCACAGAGGAGTTTTTACCAGTATATTCCCATGAGTCTATTGTTGTGTTTATTTGTGATCTCTTGGATTCTTTGGAAGCTAGATCAACCCATGGAACCCATGCATTCACACTCTTTGATCGTATTCCTTCTCTATGTTCCTACAATATCACTTTCACACATCCTCTCTATGTAAATCAAGATGGAGACATGATACATTCACTTGGATAGTTATTTCACCTATCTGGAGCTCATTTCCTCTCTATTGGTTCGAATTTCAAGTCATCTCATCATCTTGGAGCTGATTACAAGTCTCAAGATCCTTCAGCATTGCCTTCACATCATTGGATCTCAATTGTTCTACATGGTCCTAGTTTCCATCCTGCAGCTGTCCTTGATCCAGGTGAGCAGATTTATCTTCTTCCCAAGAAGAAGATTCCTCCAAACATCAGCATTTAGTTTGGACCAAAAGAAACACCAGCACTTCAGAATTTTTGGTATTTCTTTTCATTTCCTTTCTTGATGGAGGATTTTCCCCTTGAGGTTTTTCCTCTTTCCTCATTTCTTTGGACAAGATAAATTGTAAAAGGGTGACCATAGATTTGTTGTTGGGCCCTATATACACATATATTTCTGATTAGTTCAAGGATATCATCATAAAGTCAGGCTTAAAGGGGGGTTTTTAAATATAATAAACCCACTAATAAAATAATTAATCATTATTTGATTAATTTCCTACCCACTCGCTTAGATAGTTGGCATTCACTTGCACCTTAGAGTCAACACCTGCCATCTATATCCTAGGAATTATTTATTTCTGATTCTGGGTTGATCTTAACCACTTTATGTCCATCTAGAATTGGTAACTTTGCTTTACAGTAGATTATGCTTTATTCTTCTTTATTTGCTTTATCTTTCTTTATCTTGCTTTTCTGTGGATAAGGTAAATCTAGTCAACTAGGAAACTGGCAGCTTTTGTTGCCAACCCATCCTCCATTATTTTCTCTCCATATTCTAGGATTAGCAAGTCTTTCCTTCACTCATTATCACTCACACATGCTATTTCTAATTCGTGAAATGCTTGGTAGATTGGGAAAGTGCTTTAGTCAACTATGGGGTTTATCATAATTAGTAAGCCTGCTTTATGAGCTAGAATGAGTTGTCTTCTAGCAACTCCTTTTTCCTTTATAAGGATGTATCACCCATGTGATAATATCAATTATCATTTATTGATCATTCTTTAATGTGTTTTCAGTAATTTTTCTTCGTCTCTCCTTATGCTAATTCTCTACAATTCTATGTGAGGTTAATTGTGTACCTAGATCCTTAGCCTGTTTATGAAATTCTTTATGCCATCAAGGCTTTAGAATTTATACAATATAGAGGTCTATCTTCATATGGAATCTTAAAAAATTAACCCAACAACAAATTTCATCATCTACATCTAATTGAACCATAAATATTTTATGCTTACACAATAAGAACACACTCATTAACATTAAATGCTTGTAACATTTACCTTGTTTTATTATTTGTATCCCTTAAAAATGAGTTTTGATCATAGCATTTACATTTCTATATTGTCTTAAATTTTATTTGCAACCATGTTCTCAAATAAAACAAGGAGTGGTTCAAAATTCTACATGAATTATTTGTCAAAACCATACCAAAAAGATACATCTAAAATTTATCGTTTTGCTATTAGAAAAGGGTCAATTTTACAAATACAGATTACCATTCAAATGTAATTGTTTAGATTCAACAAATTAATAATTACATATATATTCAGTGCATTCATCATTCTTGATACCGCAGTGCATCCCTCATTCTAGATAATAACCACAGTAAAGATGATCATAACCTGTTGTACATGGTGCCAAAAAACTTGGATAATATGCTACATAAAGATGATCATCAGTGTTGATGTATTTGTAACTTCAAAATGTATTCATCCATATTTCTTATGTATTGTAACCCTATGTTTATTCTGGGATGTATTTGTAATGTACTTGAGTCATGTCATACCCCGATGTTTATTCCATGAAGTTTCTATACTATAAACAAGTCATGTCAAGTCATTGTGGGTAACCCTCCTATTGGTCAAGGGTTAAAGTCCTCGTAGTTGTGGGGCCCTAGGGTTATTAGACTATCCTAGAGAATTTGACCCTAGGTGAGTCATTGTAAGTCAGGAAAATAGTCCCCACCATTGTGTTAAGGATAAACCTCCTTGTTGGTCAAGGGAGGCAAAGTCCCCACAAGTTGTGGGGCACTAGGGTTATTAGACACTCCTAGAGATGTTGGCTCTAGTAAGTAATTGTTAAGTGAGGACGACATGTTGGAGTGGGTTTCAAGTGAATGAAAGAATATAAATAGATAGTGAGTCTCTCTATTTATCACACACACACTCACTCATTGGGGCGCATGAGTGAGAGGAGAAGTTACTGGGATAAGAGAGAGACTGCTGCTGTCGGGAGATCATCTTTATCTTTTCAAGTTTTACTTTTGGTACTGATTCTATCTCTGAGGAAGTTGTGGGGTTTTTTCTTTTATGGTTTCCCCTTGGAAAATTCTTTGTGTCTCTTGTCTCTTGTTTTTTATTGTTGTGCATGTTATTCTCTCAGTTAAAGATCCTAAGATCATAATGCTAGCTTGAATGATAAAAATTTAACATGGTATCAGAGCTAACATGAGAAGAAGACATTGTGCAGTTGTAGAAGATAGGGCTTCTTACTTTTTGGGTCCCCTTCCACAATCCATCAGCAAAAGTGTTCTAGGATGACTCTCCATTGAAGGGATCATCTTTCTGTCGAAGCGGAATTCGATTCTAAGCATTTTTAGTTTTTTGGTGAGGGAAATTAGGGATTTATACAGAAGAGGAATTTTTGAGTGAGCCCAGCATAGGATTTCTCTCCTTGTCAAAATGAAATTTTAGAGACCTGGATCAAGATTTTTGGTTGGGTGAAACTCCAGGAAATTCAAACCCTAGTTTGACCCCAAGCTGAAAAAACCATAAAATACTAAAACTGCTACGTTTTGGTACATTCGCTATATCTAGAGATTGGAAAAGGCTCAGGAGTTGAAACTTGTAGAGGCCTAACAAAAAATCTTTATTTACACTTTAACCAAAATTCAGCCTCATATTCACTATATTATGGTAGATATGATCCCTCCAGGTTAGGGTTCCATCCTCTTCCATAATTCATCCATAAACAAGACACTTGGGGAGAATTACTATATATTGGGCTACAAATATCCAAATGATTTTTTTGAAGATGTTCCAAAATGTGCACAAAATTTAATTTCTATGATCCGAATTTCAAACTCAGAAGATGAACTTGTGACACGAGGCAGTCTGTACAACTTCGTTGTTCTGAACAGTCCTATAAAAGGTCACCTTGGGAAAATGATCATAAGTCCCAATTGGTGAAACCAATTCTGATGAAACCTATGTTTTTGGATCAGGGACATGCGAGGATACCTCAATGAGAATTTTTAGACATAGATTAGAATTAAGTTTGGAGATATCACAGAAATAGTGACAGGAATTTCTGCAAAAGAAATTGGAAAACTAGGGCTTCCTATTCCGGGAGCTTCCCTCCACTATTTTCAGAAAAGGAGTACATTGGACAGCTCCACTTGAAGAGATATATATTTCTATCCAATTAGATCTGAAATATTCCAAGTTTTGAAAATTTTGGTTTCTGTAACAAGCCCTAGATTAGCCAGCTCCGGAACCAGGATGGACACCTCAAATCGGTAAGATCTAATCTTTTGCTATTTTAATTTGAGGTTCTCATTTCAAAGTGATCTATCACATCAGCTTGATGATAAGCTTGGTGAAGTAGAAAAATTCCAAGCATGGAAGTATTTGATCTCTCTGAAGAAAATCAATTGAACACCTACATGAGTAGAGAGGTTCCAGTTCTAGAGGGAGATGAGGCTAGAAGCCTTACACAAGAAGAACTTGGTCAAGACCAAGAAGATCGTGGTTGATTTAGTCACGGATCAACTTGTACCACAAGTGTCTTCCCTAAAAGACACCAAATATGTTTGATTCCTTGACCTAGCTATTTGATTCCTTGACCAAGCTATTTTAAGGGAATAACATAGATCGGAATATGACCTTAAGAAATCAGTTGAAGAATGTGAAGATCCAGAATGTAGAGACCATACAGTCATACTTCACAAGGGTCTCTCAAATCAAAGAACAACTTGAAGCGGTAAAAGAAGAAGTGAAGAATTCAGAAGTGGTGATAGCCACCTTGAATGGTATCCCAGGATCATGGGATTCATTCATTCGAGGAATGTGTGCTAGAAGGAAGTGATTACTTTCAAGAGACTCTGGGAAGAAGAAGAATCTCGACTCATAAGAAGAGAAGAGAAGATGGGAGCAATTGAAGATCAAGCTCTCACCATCAAAATAAGATCCCTCAAGCGATGAGGAATATGAAGGACTCAATTCTTGAAGAACCTCTTATCCATCTTAAGAGTTTGGATAAGAAATGATGAAGTCATGAATGAAGAAGATGATGAAGCGGAAGGATCAAGAAGGAGTCTACCCACAAAACAAATAAAGATAAGTATTCAATTGTCATTTCATGATATTTTTTTTGTTATGCATTTGTTTATATTTAGTTGATGTATTATGCATGATAGAATGTTTGCATTAATGACAGTATAGTACTAATATGAATGTGATGGGTAAGTAGCTCATGGTGCTATACAACTCTCCATTTCTACTTATCTAGAATGAAACCTCTTTGCTGACATATTGGATTAGTGCACAATCTCAATGTTGTCCTGGTAGAGATGGAAGGCATCTAGAAAAGTTTCAGTGAGATATGGATGAATGTTGTATTGGATAAAGTAGTTGCATAATCATATACTTATGCATAAGAATTTTCCAGTAATGAAATGTTTCTAACCATACAAATGCATTTGACTTGTAGGAAAGATCGCATACATAATCACCTACAAGCAAAGAAGAATGAGACTTGTTCTGAAGAACAAGTGACGATAGTTCAAAGATGAAAAATAATATAATGAATGCAGTGACATCATTGATGCAGAACCTTCCAAGAAGAAAGGGAATACCAGTTCTAGAAGAATGATTTCTAGGATGCAGTATCAATACGTGAAGCGAAGTTCATAGTTCCATCATGTAGCAGATGGAAACATTGTGGGATATAAGGCAAGATTCGTAGCACAGAAGGCATAGACTACGAAGAGACATTTGCATCCAGTGAGAGTTGAGAAGCATGACATGAAGAATCATGTGTGCAAATGAAAGAAGGCCTTGTATGAGTTCAGAATACACCCATGGGATAACACATACATGATGAGCTTGATGAAGATCTGAACCTATGCTACAAGGTTGAAGATGAATGCCTATAGAGGATGAAAAGCTCACAGATGGGTGCGAGAAGAACTTTTGAAAAAGTTCAAGATAGAGGATCTTGGTATCTAATGATCCTAGATGGATACATAGAATATTAGTAGCACAAGAAGCTACTTGTCACTCCGGTACAGAATGTTTCAGTGCATAGAGTATGGAAGACAGAGGGAGTATGATGCTCTGCTTCAGAGGGAGTGACTGCAGAAGATATTAAGGTTCGACATGGCACGATAGGATGGGCATATTACTGATGAATCTAGGATTTACTGAGAGTAAAGCGGATTCCAACCTTTTCTTCAAGGTTGAAGGTGGAAGACTAGTGATGCTCCTGTTATGTGTCGATGCACTATTTTCTAGGCATGGAGGTGTGGTAGAATGTGGATGGAATCTTCCTCGGACAAGGGAATAGAATGTGGATGTAGATATCCTGAAGAGGTTCAGGATGATGAACTGTAAGGCCATGACCACACCTATGACATTGAATGTGAAGCTATTGATTTTTGCTTCACCAGAGATGGTTGATGCTATGATGTATTGTCAGGTGATTTGTTACTTGAGGTACCTGACAGAAATGATACCAGATACTTGCTTTGCTGTGAACACATTGAGACATGTTCACTTGATGGTTACAAAGGGTACAGTTGAGTATGGGCTCAAGTATGATACAAATCAGAAGATTAACCTGGAAGGTTATGTTGATTCAGAATGGGTAGTGCCATCGATAGGAAGAACACTTCAGAGTGTTACTTCAGTATGGGATCAGGTGTGATCTCTTGATTTAGCAGGAAGAAGTCCTGTGTGGCACTGAGTACAACTAAAGCAGAGTACGTTGTAGCTTGTTCAGGTAGTTGTGAGGTAGTATGGCTGCGGAAGCTACTGTTTGATTTATTTTATCTCCAGATGGATGCTACTTGTACACATTATGACAACCAAAGTTGCATGAAGTTGTCAGAGAATCCAATGTTTCATGACAAGTCAAAGCATATCGAGATCAAGTATCACTATATCAGGGATATGGTATAGAGGGGAGCAGTGAAGCTCTCGTATGTTGTGATGGATGAATAGATAGGTGATGTCTTGATGAAGCCATTGGCTAAGGTGAGTTTTGAGTACTTCAAGGAGAAGCTTGGTGTTCTCCAGATCGAGGTTTTCTCCAAGGGAAAATGATGAGATCCATAGCCATTCTGACGAGTAGGTCAGATGTAAGGGCTAAGCCATTCTGTTATGGTGAGAGGATTGGTTCCTTCCATGTCAGATATGAGTGCTGAATTCATAGCCATTTTGATGAGTAGTTCAGATATAAGGGATGAGCCATTCTGTCATGGTGAGAGGATTTGGTTCCTTCCATGTCAGATATGAGTGTTGAATGCCTTTCTTGGAATGGAGGTACCTGGTCAATTACCAGGAACACTCAGTCTAGGGACTGAGAGAGCTATTTTGATGAGCAGGTTAGATATAAGGGTTGAGCCATTCGGTCATGGTTAAAGGATTAGGTTCCTCCCATGTCAGATTTGAGTGTTGACCATTCTGTCGAGTAGGACAGTTGTAAGGGAAACTATCATTCTCCTAGAGAATGGAGGCACCTGGTCAGTTACCATGAATCTCAGTCTGGGACTGGGGGCCATTCTAATATGACTGTAGGATTGGTTCCTACTTGATCAGATGTGAGTGCACACCCTTTCAAACATGAATGTTGGATTGGTTCCTCACATGTGTCAAATTTAAGTGCAGATCCCTTTCAAACATGCATGTTGGATTGGTTCCTTGCATGTGTCGAATGTAAGTGCAGAGCCTTTTCAAACATGCATGTTGGATTGGTTCCTTGCATGTGTTAAATGTAAGTGCAGAGCCTTTTTGAACATGTATGTTGGATTGGTTCCTCACATGTGTCAAATATAAGTGCTGATCCTTTTTTAACATGCATGTTGGATTGGTTCCTCACATGTGTGAAATGTGAGTGCTGGGCCTTTCTAACAGGGTTGTGGGATTGGTTCCCACATGGTCAGATGTGATTGTTGGTTGTGCCTTTCTAATATGATTATAGGATTGGTTCCTACATGATCATATATAAGTTTTGGGTGGGCCATTCTGACTTAGGGTCAGATATAAGTGCTGGAAAAGACCTACACTGTGGGTAGGCCTACAACCAGCATGAAAAAGGGCTGGCTCTGTAGAACTTCCTGTGACCAGAAGAATCAAGAGATAGAACCTATGATGATGATCCAGCAGAGATGTTCCAGAACTAGAGATGATCCAGATCGAGTGATGATCCAGATCCAGTGATGATGATCCAGATCCAGTGATGATCTAGATCCAATGATGATGATCTAGATCGAGTGATGATCCAGATCCGATGATGAAGATGAATTGAAGATGAAGATGACTTAAATATGGAAATGACTTGAAGGTGAATATGACGAGGACTCAATGATGATCCAGATGATACAGAGAAGAAGAATTGTACTGATAAATTGTGTCAAGAGAATACCTTCCTAGTTAAGAGGGAGTGTTGATGTATTTGTAACTTCGGAATGTATTCATCTGTATTTCTTCTGTATTGTAACCTGATTTTTATTCTAGGATGTATTTGTAATGTACTTGAGTCATGTCATACCCTGATGTTTATTTTGGGAAGTTTCTATAATATAAACAAGCCATGTCAAGTCATTATGGGTAACCCTCCTATTGGTCAAGGGTTAAAGTCCCTGCAGTTGTGGGACCCTAGGGTTATTAGACTATCCTAGAAAAGTTGACCCTAGGTGAGTCATTGTAAGTCAGGGAAATAGTCCCCACCATTGTGTTAAGGATAAACCTCCTTGTTGGTCAAAGGAGGCAAAGTCCCCACAAGTTGTGGGGCACTAGGGTTATTAGACACTCCTAGAGATGTCGGCTCTAGTAAGTAATTGTTAAGTGGGGATGACATGTTGGAGTGGGTTTCAAGTCAACGAAAGAATATAAATAGAGAGTGAGTCTCTCTATTTATCACACACTCTCACTCATTAGGGCGCATGAGTAAGAGGAGAAGTTACTGGAACAAGAGAGAGACTGCTACTCTCAGGAGATCATCTTTATGTTTTCAGGTTTTAATTTTGGTGCTGATTCTATCTCTGGGAAAGTTGCAGGGTTTTCTCCTTCATGGTTTCCCCGAGGAAAATTCTTTGTGTCTCTTATCTCTTGTGTTTTATTTTTGTGCATGTTATTCTCTCAGTTAAAGATCCTAAGATCATAATGCTAGCTTGAATGATAAAAATTTAACGATCAATAATACATGGCACTGAAAATTTTCTAAACACTAAGACAGTAAAACAATGTCAACAAAGTAAACTTTGCATACATAACAAGAGGACCCTAAACCAAAAATTCGGCAAACCTAAACTATTGCAACGTCTGAAAGGAATAAAAAAAACTTCAAAAGAGAAAACAAATATAAATAAAACTCAAAAAAGTTCAGTTTGATCATCTCAATCACTTGTTTTTGCTAAAATAATCAACATTTAGCAATCAATCATAAATACAAAAAACACACAGACAGATTGTCAATAGTAGCAGTGGATGACAATCAACTCTGGAAGCTCAGCTTTGTGGGTATGAATGTAATCCTATGGGCATGAAAAAGGGGAGATTCATCAATTTTTGTGTGGTTTTCTCTTTAGGCTATGTGAACCAAAGGTTTTCTACACATGTGTCTAGCCATCTAATATTGCATTCATAGGTAAATGTCTGCATGTATGAACAACATATTTACTCCCATCCATTCATAATTTCTAGACCTCTTAGAAGCCCCAAGACTCCACATTCTGAATAGGGTTATTAGAACTAGTCACTCACCTCCAACCATCCTAAATAAATAAATTTAAACAAATCCTTTAAATTTATGTTTTACTAAAACAAATCTTCATTAAATACTAAGCCTTCATTTCCTAAGCCACTATATCATCACTACCGAAATGGCCTCGTAAAAAGAGGGATTCAGCAGCTCGATCATAGATATTGAAGATTACTTCCCCCATAACATAAACTCACCCTAAAGAGAATGCTACATACAACAAGCCATTTCCATAATAGCTCTATTGCTTCAATGAGCTATTCCATCTTGTTGAGAGATTGGCTTTATTTTTCCTCTTATGTACTCTACTGGTAGATTTTTGCAAAATATTTAGGGTTATATATTTCATAGAGTAAGTGCATCTGAAATTTGTACAATCTTTCCTTCAAAAACATTGTGTAAACCCTAGAAGGGGGCCTACAATTCATTATTTCATTTGAAATCTCAAACATCTTGGTGATGGTAGTTTCCAGCACATATTGGTGAGAAAAAAACAAAGCTTTTGACTTCAGAGACAACCATGCATATAAGAATAGAATGGAAGTATCTATCTACAACTTTCATGCTAGGTATATGTATACATATAGATATGTGTTCTCTACACTTTTTGAAATAATGCCACAACTCATTTTCATATTGAAATTCATTTGGCTAACTGTGAGGCATGAAAGGAATTGAGCTATGTGAGATATTGACAACTTCAAGCGTTGTTGTAAACTTGGTTGGGTAGTTGTTGAATATCATGCACCTTCCCAATGAACAATCCAAAAATATCATGACAACCTTTATTGGAATTTCCTTCATCTTGTCTCTTTTTGAAGGGAGCTACTGATATGAGGCAATCAAAGCAATCAGTTGGAATTTCCTTCTAGTATGAAGGGAGCTATTGATACATGCACAACAATGAAGATGCAGAAAAAAAATAAGGCAGACGCCCACCATTTTTAGAGAATTTGGTTTATTTCATGATGTTCTTTGTGAAACTGGTAATAATTTTATAAGGAGCCTGGATGGATCCTCGGCTAAAGTATCATTTCCCTATAGATTATGTGCAAAGATCTCTAACCTCTGTTGCTTCATGTGTAGATAGAGACCTCAAAAAGTGCCCTACTACAAGATTTGTTAAGGGAGAGCTTCCCAAATTGTTTTTCAACTTTGAGCAGTGAACTAAGAAAATCGAGGCCAACAAAGGCTAAGTCAGTGCCACTGCAGCACCTTATAGGGCAGTTAAAACCATTTTTGAAGACTTGTTTTTCATATGTGTTTTATGTTTAAAATATTCATTAGTGTCTGGATTGAGTCAAAAAAGAACCAAACATTATTATTTAGAATCATCACAATTCCTTTTCCAATGATACTGAGCTATTCAAACTATGCTTTTGTGTAGAGATGTCGTTGTTTGAGTACTATGAGCAATCTCTTGAAGTTGTTTTCTCTCATACCAGTGATAAATTTACAGGGAGGCTGAGGAAATGGAATAAAAAACAGTCGAGTTTGTTACCAAAGAGGAGGGGTCCTCATGTCCTCATGTCAGGTGACTTTGTTGGGTACCTTGATGCACTAATGTAATTGACATACTACTGTGTTTTCACTTCCCAAGGAAAAAATGAATCACTAGCTATTTTGGTCACTTTGATGTGGATAGGACCATTGTGAGTCCAAGCACTAACAAATCCTTTACTTCAAGAAGATTTAGCATACTTGAGCCATGTGAAAATTGTATAAAAGTAGTTAGATCTGCATTCATTCTCTCATATGCACATTCAAGATGGTGAAGATGTAAGAGGTGAGGCTCAAATGGCCAATATCTGTGCATCAATAAACTAGTATTCAAAGGCAGACTAATAAACTCCATTAACACAGTCGGATCGAATGTAATGCAGACACCATAGGATTGTAAATACCTGAGGCTCCACAAACTAGTTGGGCAGTCTAGAAGTGGTTCAGGACATCTGGGATCAAGGAACAAACCTGCCAGAGACAAACATAAATGTGTTAAAGTTAAGAAATGAGAATATGTAGCTGGTGTAAAAGAGGACGTAGTTTTAAGTTAGATCATTCCAATGAAATATAAAGCTCTAGTAAAATGGTCCCGATGAAGCAAATGCAGGAAAAAACGCTCATGGAATGGATTGAGAAAGAGTGGATAGGGATTCTAAGTCTTTCTCTAGGATGGATGGGTTTCAGTTTTAGGTGGAAGGAGGATTTAGAGAGGATTCAAAAGAGTATATGTGGTTCTAGGTTCCTTCTTTGTTAATTATCAAATATTGGTCTCTATGTTTCAATTCAAGAACAAAAAAGGCTCCTAAACACCCAGATTTTCTCCTGGAATCATCAGGTTTTGCACAATGCTTCTGAAATACAGTATGTTGGCTCAACATATTGAAAACCACTCATACTTGGACCCAAACCAATAGTGTTCGTGAAGTATCATTCCCATATTGGTCTTGTTTCCCACAAGGAATTGTGCTTTACTCCCCGAGGTGAAATCGTGCAATCTAGTGTAGAGAAACCCTATTATCAATCTTACAAGAGATCCATCTAGTCTACCAAGAAGCAACCCTATTATCAATCTTACTATAGAGCCACATACAATCATGATAACAATATGGTGGGCCACAGATAGGAAAGGTCTCACAATCTAGGAAACCATCTAGGGAGTGATGACACACATGCCCCCCCCTATATTTTGAGAGTTAAAATCTAACTCTTTCATAAGGTAAATACATTATGATTTCAAAAATATATGATGGAGGCACAAATAACTTTGTTCGTGTTGAAAGTTGTACTTAGAAGTGGGAAATCAAGGGTTTTCAGCCTTAGTTTTGAATTCATAGTTTGGGACCTATTATGAAATTAAAGGCTTGGTATTTACATGAAAAAATAAAAGGAAAACCAAGAGTTGGGCTATTTGCTAGTCTAAAATTTGTGACGATTTCTCTTTTGTAGTAAAGTCTCCTAAAGTGACTACAACTTTGAAACTGATTAAAGAATTTTTTCTTACTAACAAGTTGCATAATTCCCATGTTATTGTTGCATTCCCTTACCATTAAGAACTAGCTGCAATTAAGATATGTATTAGACAATTGGACCTTATTTTGTGTTGCAAGGAGATTGATCGAGCTTGAGAGGGTGAACATGATTTATAGGATTTCAAAAATCTATGATTTAAGGAATTTGAAGGATCCAAGGCTGTTAAGGTAAAGAGTGAATATGGCGGTAATGTTTCATATACATAACCCCTAAAGTTGCAACGAGTTAACAATGGGGGTGAAGAGAGACCCATGCTTGCTTATGTTGTATATTAGTGGGATGAAAAAACTATGCATGAGCTCATAAATCTAGTACTTGAGGTATATAAGGACCTGATTCCATATATTTTCACTGAAATCAAGGGAATAATGGAAGAATCGGGGGAGATGAAAATTGAATTATGGCCAGATGTTATCCCATAAGACACCGATTACAAGATTAATCCCAAAGTTAAAGAAAAGGTGAAGAAAGAATCTAATAGAATGTTAGCTACATGATTGATGTTTATGGTTGAAAAATCTAATATGATTATCCCAATCATGTTTCAAATGAAGAAGGTGTAAGATTAAATTGCAAACAAGATTCATCCATACACAATTTACAGTTCACGGTGGTGATAAGGAGAGAAGCAACAAGCTACCACATCACCCTCGGTGGTGACTAGGGATGCTACAGCAGGCCTGGTGGTAGCACCACCACCCTTGGTGGTGGTCTAAGGCTACAACAATAGCCTTGAAAATGGTATAAGGATACAATAGTAGAATGCCATAACCTTGGTGGAGGCCACGAGTAGCAGTAGACCACTGCTCCAACCTTCTCTAGAAGTCTAAGGCAACAACAGAAGGTTTCAGCACTCGGGTAATCTTACCATGCATATAAAATATTTGAAAACACTTACAACAGCTATAAAAACAATAGTAAATATGCCCTTATATTCTTTGATTGTGGTGTTAAATCACTTAACATATTCACCCTTAACTTATGTCAAATCAACAAGACATATAGTGCTGGAAATTACAAACCGTGAAGAATATTGATGGTTGAAAAATAAATCTACAATTTACACAAGTATTGGACAACTGGAAACGTAAGTAATATGAAATATCCATAAAGATGAAGTTCATGCACACATGATAGCCTTATCACAAGGCTAGTACAATGTTCTAGTCCTCCAAAACCCTAGCTAAGGAAAATGATGAAAACCCTTGCTCAGAACATGGAGATCCAACAAGTATGCATCACACAAGAATGTCCTCCAAGGCAATATGTCTCCTCTTTTGGGTAAGATGTCTCCTCTTTTTCTTCTCTCACCAAGTACAGCCTAGGGTTTCTTCTCAAAATCTTCATCTCCTAATATACAATGGATTAAACCCTAACCAGGTAGTCTTTAAGATGCTCTAACAAGCTCATCGTTCTATGGCTACATGTTCCAAAACTCACCATAATATCAGACTTTGTGCTTTTGTGGCATATAATTTGACTCTAAAAGAATAGTAAAGTAAACTGCATGCAAAATTTTAGCCTAGAATGCAAAACAATACACTTGAAGAAGCTCGGTGTGTGAAAACCCAAGGTGAAACATCTCAGACTTTTTGGTTTTGTTGCATATACTTTGATTCTAAAAGAACAGTGGAGTAAACTGGATGCAAAATTTTAGCCCTGTAGGGTAGCTTGAGTGTTTGAGCACCTTGAGATTTAGAAGGGATCAGGGTTAATCCCATAGGCTAGGTTCCTCTGTTGTATTCCTCACTCAATGTCCCTACCAAGTCAGGTGCCATAATCTACACCAACACGTTTACATTGGGTACCATCTATGAAATGAAGGGAAACACACGTGGTTTTACTTAGAAAAAAAATTGGATGCAAAACTTGGGCATTTGACTAGTTCCCTTGTGTGCTTTTTTATTTTGCTACTGTGGTAGAGATCATTCAAAACATCATTACTTGCAAAGGTATAAGATAATTTTCCATCCAGTCTGATGACCAAAACAGCAAGAAACTGAACACAATAAAGAATAGTATTATCTAGAATTTCAAGCAATCTTCCATGAATGCACCACATAATACTTGAATCCATGCCCTTTTAGGTTTCATGGATTGGCCAAAATAGACAAGAAAGAAATTAGGATTGAAGTATCAACCTTGTAAAATGCTACATAACATAACCATGAAATTAACCATGCTACATAACCATTAACCATGCTACATAACCATGACATTAACCATGCTGCATAACCATAACCATGCTCAAAAATTATGTTTTCCACCAATTTCAAAACAAGTTCCACTACATGAAATTATAGATAGAACTCTTACCTCACAAATTTTGCAATTGTCTATGAAAAATATATCAAAAATATATCTTTTATTTGGCTTGGGACAGTGAAAGTCCTAGATTATTAGTGATTAGTTCACCAACCAAAATACTAATTTCTAATTTTCATATAGCAAACAATAAAATATTTAACAAGATATATCATTAAACAAAGTGCTGGATTAACAGAGATTTTTTCACTAACCCAAAAAAAAAATTACAAATTTTCATCTCTTTCAACTTAACACTCTGTTGGTCAAGTCAAACACGGTAAACCATATATGTACCTTCAGAGAGGGTTAAAGCAGATTGAAACTGACCTTAGACTCTTAGTTGAAACAGAAAGATAGGTTTCAATTAAAAGAATAGGCTTGAGTAATTCAGTCATGTCCAAAATAGTCATTCTAAGGACACACTGTCACTTAGCACAAGAGACACTCAGTCATATTGATACCCTCTAACAGTCATGTTGATTAACTCACAATCCACACTTGAAGAGTAAACTCACAGTCACTCCAGGGATAGAACCCATCACAAAGGAAAAACCCATAAGAACTAACGCTAAGAAAATTGTGAGGTAAGTGACTTAGAAAAATGCAGAGACTCACACTAAGAAAAATCATGAGGTAAATGGCTGAGAAATACGCAAAGACTCACTTTACAGGATGAGACGTCAATAAAGAAAATGCAGAGATCAAGCTCAGCCCATGAAGAAAGAAGAAATCGCAAAGGTAAAACTCAGAGTGTGAATGAACAAATCACATATCGTGAATGAACAATTCACAGAGGTAAAACCCAGCCCCTGAAATGAACAAGACACAGAGGTAAAATATTTGAGTGAAATATCAGAAAGAAAAATGAGAAATCGCAAATACAAATTCTAAATGGGTCAATTCTTTATCATATTGCAAATACAATTAAGATTTAGCTTTTTCTTTCGCCAATTTTTATAAGAAAAATGAGAAATCACAAATACAAATTATAAATGGGTCAATTCTTTATCATATTGCAAATACAATTAAGATTTAGCTTTTTTTTTGCCAATTTTTTTATAAAAATTGGCTAAGATTGTTTCTGGAAAGTGTTATATCTATAATTTCCTAATTGTTTATGACTAAATGACCAATTTTAAAACCACCTAAATGACCCAATTTACAATTTCAGTAGTCCAAATTACCATTTCAACATGAATAGCAGGATTCTCCATTTTTGAAAAATGAAATGGTATAGTCTAGTTTCTCAAATTCTACAGGGACACGTAAGGGCCGTGCACGGATCTGTCTAGCCATTAAACAAGGGAGGGAGTGTGCATAGCCATTGTTTATTACAAGGATGTAGCTTAAGGTCATTATTTTTATTTATTAAATAATTATATATGTTTAGGAACACGATTTGGTTTTAAAATTGTGATTTTTATTATACATGATGATGATGGTTAATGTCCACTCAAACCAAATCTATCAAACCTAAATTTGATACAACAACAATATTATTTCAGAATTTAAACAACTCTCTATTTCTCTATGTAATGAATCAATAAATCTAATAATAGTGTTGCTATTTATTATGAGTCTTGCTAGCCAAACTCTACTATGAATGAACGAGAATGTTCTTTCCCGAACGAGAATGTTCTTTCCCGAACCTAACCCCTATCGACCTTATTTCTAAACCTCTTTGAGCTTTGATTTAATCATTAAATTTACCTTATTTTCATTCATCATCTTTAATTTTTTTTTTAATAATAATATAAATCCCTCAATCCACGTTAATTTCTTTTTTATTTATTTTTTTTAATAATGCACAACCCTCAATCCACCATTTATATGATGTGCATAAGCAAGGGATTCTAACCCTTATTACGTGAGCTTGGATAGTGCCCACGGTCGGTTTTTATATATTCTTAAGATGAATTTTATATATATAGAAAAGGTCGAGTAGTAGATTCTTAAGATGAATTTTGTATATATAGAAAACGAATTAATAGCTTGTCAATAGTTATAGATTTTTTAAAATCTTTTTTGACATATTTTTATTTAGAATTTTAAAATTTTAGATTTGTTTTTGAAATTTTTTAATTTTCAAATTATATTATATAATTTTTTTATATTTTAAAGAAATTATTTATATCGATTGATTTTTTAATAAAATTTTATTAATTTTAGATCAAGAACCTAGTGATAATGAGCTTCTTCGGGGTTTTCTTTCTCTTTGATTACTTCACCCTTCTTTATGTATTTTTGATTTAAAGAAATGCACCATTGTCCACTTCATCGGTTTTTTTATTATTAATAATGTTATTTTTTTTATATTATGTTTTATTTGTGAAAAAAATTGTGTTACCGTATTATGTTTAAAAAAAATTGTTAAAAAATGTATTGCAAATGTGATGGGAGTTTTGCTCTGTGCTTGTTTTGAAATAAGTTTTTATGGATATTAAGTAGAAGTTATTTTATAATTATTTTGAAAATAGTTTGAATTTATATTGAGAAAATTATTTTTTAATGTAATATGAATATATTTAATAATAATTTTGTTTGGAAAGAATATATACAGTGAATTGTTCAATTAGTAATGGCTAATTAAGATTATAAATAAATAGAAAATTATATGTTCAAATCTTTAATATATACTTATATATATAACTAACTTATATGTGTGTGTTGAATTACATATCCCTCTCTTTAGACTTAGATAAGACTAAATGCTTATTGCTATAGAAAACAAAAATTTGTTTTCCCTACCACTCTTTTGAACTAGATAAAGTGAATTGCTTATTGCTCTAGAAAAGGAAAATCAATTTTGTCTTGTGACAATGTTTCACTTAAGGAGTGTTAAGGATTCAAATCACTTAAAAAGATTAATAACAAGTAGCGTTGAAGCTTTATATTAAGTTCATTCTAGCATGAAATGACTAGATTTATTCTCTAACCATGAAAATTCAAAAATTAAGGAAGACAAGCCTCCTTTTGAAAATTGACTCAAAATTTAAAATGACTGCAAACAAGTCATATACAATTTAAATCCAATTAGAAAAATATTTATGTTGTAATTGGAGTGATAAGATACCACTACAAATTTTCTTAATATTTTTATAATTGTATTGAAATAGGAAATTTTATTTTAGTAATATGCACTTGTGAAATTTAACCCCAAGGATTAGCTCAATTGGTAACGCATGTGAACACTCTCTCGGTTCAATGGGAGGTCACTACTTCGATCCTTGACTCTTTAGGAGTCAAGCCTTGGGATTCTCGGTCAAATTGCCCTTGAAAAAAATGCGTAGTTGTAAAATTAATATTTACAATTAAAACAATTTTTTTATTGTACTAAGATGAATCCATGAATATGGTTAACACTTTTTGGCCAAAAGTGACAGTGAAATTTCAATTTTCTACTCATTCATTAAATTGAATCCATATTCTCAATTACCCCTTCACATCAACATTACAATGATAAAGGATTCTTATGAGTATCGTGCATGCAACCGAAGCGATCTCGTGCATGTAGCCGAAGACTGATCTTGTGCATGCAGGCAACGTAGCCCACGGACTATGGCCCAGCAACAGATCTACCAGCGATTTGTGTGGTGCAGCCAGCGCTGCTTGATTTTTGCGCTCTATTGCTACACATAGCCTGAATTTCTTGATATTTTTTATCATATCTGTAGCATGATCAAACTCAAGGTTAACTGAGTCGACTTCAGGATATACGAGTGAAGATGTAGGAATGGATCCACCCCTAGATCTGAGCCCTAGAGGAGCGTAAAAAAATATTAGATAAATATTTCAATACTTTGGTGGCTACCACTTCTCCCCGACCTTTGTTCGTCCTGGAATCCATCGATGTGAACTTCATGAAGCAAACAGCCGCTCCTAGAATCCACATTATGTCAGCAACTTCAAGACTAAATTCCCTAGCTTTGAGAGAAAGGTCGGATAGGTCAGTTTACTGGAATCTGGCCTTCACTAAACACTATGGAGGTCTGAATAAACAAGAACTAGATGCCCTTGATATCTGGTGGGCTGCAACACTGCTTCTACGGAAAGGGATTTGTATCCTCATTATTCGAACAAAGCTGGCTGAGATCTTATATTTAAGATAGGTCCCTATTTCATGGGTCCTTGTGGCTTATATATGAATCGATGGATCCTATCATTTGATCCAAAAAAGGATGTGCCATTAGCAGTCCCTATTTGAATCTGCCTCCCACACATTCCCTTGCACTGCTGGAATGATGCAACACTACAAGAAATATGGAATTCTATCAGCAATTACATTGAAAAAGTAGAACCAAATGGATCTTTGTTTTCCTGTGCAAGGATCTACGTTGAAGTAGATCAGGAGAAAGGCCTTCCAAAGGCTGTAAACTCATACATGGACGAATAGGAACATGTGAAAAGGTAACCTATAAGAAGATACCGTTCAAGTGAAAGAAGTGCCACGAGTATGGAAACTTTGTCAAAAACTATCCAAAGGTGGTTCAAGAAATCTTAGAAAAAATCAAGAGGGAGGTTGGAATAAATCAAAAAGGGGAAGAAAAAAATCCTATAGTAAGAAGTGAGGTGCAGCAAAAGATAAGAAAGTAAAATCCCAAATAAGTAAAATAAGTCTCAACCAATAACTAATTCGAGGCACTGCTTATGTAGGAGGAAGAAATCCCCCCTTTGGAAATAATAACAGTTGAAATAGAAGAAGAAGAAGCCCATGTAGCCATGAGTGTCCCTCCTCTGTCTCGTAGAAATGAAATGATAAAAAATATAAGGAAGGGTCTAGAACACTAGGGGGAAATTGGGTAGAGATGGTAAAACATAGTAGAGTCATGTCAGAGGGCTACTCTCGAGAACAATCACCTTCACAAGGATCACATGAATCGCACAAAGTAGATTTGCAACCAATTACAAGAGGAAGGAAGTCACAAAGATACCTAAGAGAGAAAGAAGCAAAAATATAGATGGAGCTAGGGAGGCAGAGAAGTATTGAGGAAACAAAACTCCTTCAGCACCCTAAAAATATAGGAGGGGCAAGAACAGATGGTAGAGCTCGAGCAGGATCTCAATCGGTAAAGAAATGTTGAAAACCATCTGTTGGAACTGCGGGGGTCTGGGAGGCTTAAGAAAAGTAGAATCAATAAAGGAGATAATCAAATCTGATATGCTAGACATACTGCTACTCCAAGAGACACAAATTCCATATGCGGAGGCTATGGCAATTTCATGTCATTTTAGGAAAAACATCAAAGGCAAAGCCTTAAGCTCCGAAGGAGCATATGGGGGAATAGCCACCATAATATCAGGTAAATTCTTGATCAAATCAATCAGAGAAATCCATCACTGGTTATTGACAAAAAATATGTAAAAGGAGGAACCAATCCCATTATACATCTGTAATGTATACGATCCAACACACTATAGGTACAAGACAACATTTTGGGAAGATCTCAACAAAATAAAGGAGGAGCTACATGGAAAAGATCTCATTATTGTTGGGGACTTTGATACCACTAAGTCATAATTTGAGAAACGAGGAGGAACAAAGGTCAGGGACCCTTTTGGTGAGAATATGCAGGACTTGATGGAAGATCTAGATCTACTAGACATCCCATTGGGGAACAGAAAGTACACTTGGAGCAATAGAAGAACTTGAATAGGGCACATAGCGGCAAGGCTGGACATATTTATGATAAGCTCCACCTTCTTGCAGAAATACCTCCTCCCTACCTCTATTTCAAAACCACCTGTAAAAGTCTCTATTATAAAACTATGGGGGTGATTGTAAACCCCCCTCATAGGTACATACAAATTCGGTTCAAAACCTCCACTATAGGGGGCCTATTGAGGTGGTTCAGAACCCCCTCACAGGTACTTGTGGAGGTAGTTCAAAACTCCCCTCGCAGGTACCTAAGGAGGTGGTTCAAAACCCCCCTAGTAGGTACCTATGGAGACAGTTTGAGCACCCCTTAAAATTCTTTACAAAATTTTGGGGATGGTTATGAACCCCCCTCGTAGGGACATATGAAGTTAGTTTATAACCCCCCTCGTAGACATAATTTAAAACATCAATATTGCAATATTATTAGAGCACAAAGGAATCAAACCTTCAACTTCCTACTTGTAAAGCAGGCGCTCTACCAATGAGCTAGAAACTTGTAAGAATTGGGGAAAGGGGAAATGTTAACACAAACAATGTTTCTCTTGCCGTTCCCTAATCCCGAGGATGCGGGAAACATGGGAAACATGTTTGCAACCCTTGGGGACAAGTCCCCGTGGAGCACTGCTAATATATCAAGTGATTAGTCACATCTCACTAATACTATGAAAGAAGCCAACTAAATTAGTAAAAAAAGGATGGGTTCCCAAAGAATTTAATATGTAAAGGTCATGCATGATTAGGTACTTGGATGCAAGATTTTATTAGAATATTCTTAGAAATTCCAACAGACTCCATCCACTGCATGGGTTTCCTACCACATGAACCAGACAATTAAAAGTTGAAAACATATGAACTAGTAGCATGAACATTAAAACAAGGAAGAAACCCAATTAGAATAATTACATGTACATGTGGGGTCTGGACATTGATTGCATGGATCAATATATTATATTGTCAAAATGAGGTTTTGATGATTGTAACACAATGGCCAAAATATCATAGTGGCTATTATGTAATATATTTTTTTATCATTTCTAACATTTAGATTGAAGTCAACAGAAACATACTTGCACACCTTCCAATCATGCACCCATCCAGCAGACACTAAGATGTGAATGGTGATCCAATTTATTACAAGGTGTTCAAATTGTAGATTTACTGCATTGAACATTATGAAATTGGACCCAATCTTTCAGAAGGGGTATTCACCAAATTAATGGCAATAAATAAATCACTCAAAGAAAATAGAAAAAGCTAATATGAGATCCATGTGACTTTATCAAATGTATCATAAACCGGAGATTTAATACTTTGGAACATAATTTGCAGTGAAACTATGCCTTCTTTGATTCAGGATAGTGAGAAGATTTTATATCTCAACCATCAATGATGGAAGAATACCATGGATTGCTTTCTATTTTCTATAAAGTAATAAGCGAAATACCCTTTAGCTACAAAGTACACATATCCCAAGAGGTTAGCCCATCCAATTCTTAGTGGTCACCAATGTATGTTATTGCATATTATTCAATGTATGTTATTACGTATTGTTGAATGTATGTTTGAGAAATTGGAACTATATATTGTTGTATGTATAATACAATTATGTCATCATATTGACCAAAGAGTCTTTGAGGAAGAAGATATCAATTTTCCAAAAGTGCCTCCCAGCCATATTTGCACTACTCCAGTATGCCTAAGGAAAATGAAGAAGAGTTTGAGGGTGAGACAAGTTTTGTTGTGCTCATTGATATGTCGTACATCCTCCGGCATCATTTTTTCATAGTTTTGGTGAAATGAAAAATACACCTTGAAAATGGTACAAACTGTCAAGTGTAAAATCTACTAGTAAAACTACCTAAGTGGCCTCTATAAAATGTACGCTATAATTTCTATTTGATGTATTAAATTATTATGAAGGTACAATCCTCTATATTGTTGATTGGTTCACATAACCATATCATAAACTTTTCAAAAATGTCTCTGAGGATGAAGTTATTTATTTTCCAAAAGTTCCTTCTGGAAGGTTTTGCACTGTTTAAGTACTAGGAAATCTGCCTAAGTTGGCTCAGGAAAATGCAGGCAAGATCTTAGGTGTTAATGATAAAATTAATATGAGACTGTCAGGATGTATCTTGTTGATATGTGCATCTATCCATGGTTTCAGATTCTATTTTGGAGATCACACGTGTGGAAAATAGGTCTTCCAAATTGGTTAAAAAAACCATAATGTTCTTTTGCTGAAATAAAAAAAGGGTGAGCTACAGGAATTAAAAACATAAAAATTCCTGCACCATAATTCAGGTTTTGAGAAAAATGCCTACACTATGGTACTAGGCTTCAGCTTGTTATAGTGGCTATCCAACCATAGTCTTAGTTTGACTTCATCACATATGAGGAGAAAGTTCTAGGTGATTTTATTTCTATGCGGGATTTTATTTCTATGATACTATGGAATAGGAATCCTAAAAATGTGTTTTTTCATTAAAAGGTGTGTAGGTGGGAGAAGATTCCATGAATGTGGTGATTTGGCATTGTTCCATAGGAATTTTCCTATAGATCCAACACACCCTGGATTGTCAGATATCACAATTAAGTGGAAGAGATATGAGTATGTCTCCATGAATCCATCATCTTCTTCACATGTTCCATCTAAGAGGATTGACTTTCTTGAGGATGGTATTCCTATTTCATACTTCATGGACAAGTTTCAAAGTCATATTTACAAACACATTAAACACTCCCACAATTCTAGGTGGAAAGATTTAGAATTTAAGCATTCTCATGAGGTTTTTGAGCTAGGAACAATCCTATCGGTGGTAGACTTTGCTGAGAATTACACATTTTCTCCTCAGAGAGAGATATAAAGTGAGTATTATCACTCCGACCAGGTGTCCATATTCATACATGTATTGTATAGACATGCTCAGGAGAGCATTAATGGTAGGGATTGCACTCCTCAGTCATGCGATGTGATCAAGGAATACCATTTTTATGTCATTGATGATCGTGAGCATGACATGTTGTTTGTTCAATACTGCTTTGGGTTGATTTATGATTCCTTCAAAAAGAATGGGGTGTCATTTACAAAACACTAGATTTGGTCAGATGGGTGTGCGGGGTAGTTCAAATCAGCATGCTCATTTCATTGGTTGATTTGTCTTCACAAAGAGACAGGTATTTGACACACGTGGAGCTTTTTTGAAATAGTGCATGGAAAGGGTGAGCATGATGGCATAGGTGCATGCTTGAAATGAGCACTTCGAAGGTACCAAATGATTCATAGTGCATCTCAACTCAAGTTCTCAGCAAAAGTAGTTGATTGGTACACACAAATTTGGGTCACCAAGGTAATGAACAAGCAAGGACGATGCACAGGTAGGAAAACCAATTTAATTAGAATTTAATAAATGTGTTTGTATTATTATATATATATATATATATATATATATATATATATATATATATATGATGTTTTTTTATTCGATGCAGGTTTTTTTGGGATGTTTCCCTTGGCGATGTGAATAGATTCATTCCATGGTATGCAAAACCATACATGGTATGAGAGAACTAAATTTAGTTCATAGTGTTATAACTAGATTTTGTTCTTAGTTTATCTGTTCTTTTTGTCCTAATTTTCAACCGTTGGTTTTAAATGATTTTACATTTTATGTTGATTTTAAGAATTTTGTACAATCGATAATTTTGGTTGGATTTAATGCTTTTAATGGTTGAATTATTTCATTATTTTAGTTTTAAGGTTTGTCTTTTGGCTTATTAGTTAATATGTGCATATTTAAGCTTTCAAAAACTTATAACAAAAGTTTATTCCAAGTTTTGTTTTATAATCTAACTCTCATTTTTTAGTCCTTTGTCAAATATTTTCATGAGGAGATTCCTGTAGCAGCTTTGTTTTTCCTGTTTTTGTTATTGTCATTGGGAGAAGATTACGAAGACATGGAAATGAATTCAAGAAAACCAAAAGAGGTTTTTTTCCATAACAAAATAATTCACAAAAAACTCTCTTAGTTTTGCAACAGCTATTATCATGTGAGATATTTGAAATAATCTTTGTGGCTTATTTTCAGGGTTTGAATTATTTAATAATTTCTTGCTTTAGTCACAAATGTGCAACATGTATTTCGATCCATTGAAGAGGAATTCTAAAAAACCAAAAGAGTTTTTTGTCATAACATACTCATTTAAAACAATCTCTCTCATTTTTTTCACAGGTGTCTCGGATCGAGATATATGAAGGCGTCTTTCAGACACAAATTTTCATAAATTCACCAAATTTCCCAAAATCGGATTTGCTATTTTTGGGTTAATTGTCTTTAAATATTTTTAGTTATCATGTAACTAATTGATGTAACTGTTGAAAATTTCAACCTAGAAGGTAGTTATGGAACTAATTTACTTTTGTAATTATAAAAGGAATACAAACATATAGTTTTGGGGTGGGATTTTTCACTCAAGGAGAGGCTTTTGGAGCTTTGATTTCTCAAGCTAGCACTTGTTGCCACATTTCACACACCTGGGTCACATGGCGGAAGTATTCAAACTACTTGGTGTGTCCTTGGGGGGAAGTCTTGAGTCAAGGCTGTCACCTTCTTCTTGACTCCTCCGTTTAGGCTCAACTCCTAATGAAGACAAGAGGGGTAGACCCTATTAAGTTACTAAGGATAATTACTTAGTATGGTGATGTTAAACTAAATGAGTTACTTAGGAGTTTGGAATTTAACTATACACAATCAAAGATGACAAGATACAAAAATGAACACACGAAAGCACAATGCTGAGACACAATATATATATAAAGCAAGAAAATAACCAATGCCTTAGAATGGAGTCAAAAAATAAAATCAATGTACTTGCATGTGCTTGGAGTGAATGTTTTGAAATTGCCTCTTGGTACGTTTTAAGTTAAATTTGAGGTGTGAGTTGATTAAAATTAGGCGAAGGGGTGGACTCCAGATATATCCGAAAGTACTTGGAATATGTCCAAAACTAAGCCTTCACGGCTACCTGCAAGGAATATGTGGGCTGAATGGAGTTTCTGGGGATATTGTTCATAATGCACCCATTAGGGTGTGATAGAGATCGGTGCCCTGAGGACACTTTTCAGAAGTTCCTACTTCCTTTGGGTATTTTGCCACCGTGATGGTTTGATCTAGGTGTTGGATTTTCACCTGATGGTTTGTCAATTTGGGAGAGTAAGTCCTAATTATACTAGTCACTCAAGTGCTTTTGATACATCTTGACTGATCGGACGAATCATAGCCAAGTGCAAAGCATACACACCGGAGTCTTGTCAATTTTAGTAAATTTTAAAATTGGGTGTCCTTGTTCAAAAGAAAACCCTCCAGGAACCTCTTTCGATCCAAGTGGATCTCAATAGAGGAATCAAGGAGGGATTGATTTTATAATAGCTAAAGAAACAAATGATAGAAAATAAAATAGATACACAATTCCAATTTTTTAATTAGTCCTACCACTCATCTCTTTCCCCTTTTGGGTCAATCGGGAAGTCGTGGGGTAAATATTAAGATTACTTTGAAATATTAAATATGGAAAATGAAATTGATAATGAATCAAAGTATACTATCCTGTAGATTAGAGCTACGCTAGTTTGAAAAGATATGAGCAAAAGGTAAAAAATTGACACCAACGCAAATCCCCCCAAGGGGGATGGCGAATAGGATCGAAAGAGCCTATTCGAAAGGACCCTTTATTTTTATTAGCATAAATTTGAAATATCAAAAAATTAAAATTGATGCACTTTGTTCCTTGTTATCTGGGATCCAAAGTCTTACAACAAGCTTGTAATAAGCTAGAATTAAACAAGGTGGTGGGGGAAGCTTCCGGGAAGCTCTGATTCGTCCAAGAGTTGGAAATTTGGTAGAGTTTCCTCCTATTTTTTGTTGGAACTGATAAAATAAAATTATCAATTAGAATCAAATATTCCCAAACACACTTTGAAAGTGTTTTGGGTTACTACACTAGTTATCGAAAAAAAACTTAAGTAAAATTTTGTTAAATTGGGGTAATCTAGTTATCCAAAAAGGAACCAAGGAAAGCAAGATTTCCTTGGGATATTGGCTTGCTGTTTGGGAAGACAATAAGATGTGCACTTTATTGTAGAATATGAATATTTAAAGAACGAAAAAGAAACTACCTTATGAGCAATTTTTAGATCTATGACTTAGCTACTTGCGAAAAAGGCAATTCCTACACCTAGATCTATCTTTATGAAATGATATTCTTTATGAAATTGTATATCTAAGGAGTAAGACTCTTATGAAATAGATCTAATAATATATATTCAATTCCTAGAACTAGATCTGATCATAAGAGGCAGAGACAGGTAACCGAAAGATTGATTTTTTTAAGAAATGACAAGAAGAGGAGAGAAGGTCGGCTCATTGCTTGAATGGAGCAAGCTGAAAGGAGGCCCTTTTGTGGAGCACTGAGGGATAGAGTCTTGAGATTATTGGATAAGGAATGGTGTCGATCTTGATCCACACCTTCATCCAATCAGGAACCTGCAACTAGATAACACAATCCTGCACAACACCTCGTGAGATCTGGATATAGATGTATAAAGCAACAAAAATGAAAGATCATGAAAAAATAATCTTATTCAAGCATATAAATGAAATTCTTGAGCATACATCATATGAATAAACAAGATCAAGCAATCTAACTTTCCTAGTTTACTCCCTTACTTGATTCAACCGAATCCTTGAAGCTAGAACACAAAAGCGGCACATAATTTGGAAAGAAATTGCAGTTACCACATTAGCAGCATAACACTAAGAATCCACACAAACACATGCACTACATGGTATATCCTCCAAATATTCTTTATTCACAAATGATGATCAGTACACAATTACAATAGAAATCTCTTCAATCGAGCTCTAACTAGCTTGGAAGAGGGACTTGTGCCTAGATATATACAAAAAATAGGACATCCATCCCAGGGGGGAACAATTCCCAAGGAATCAGATCAAATCAGCTGATGGAGAGTCAATCAATGCAGATATGAAGCTGAACTGAACCTGCTTGTCAACCAGGGGCTTGATTGAGTAGACACATCAACTCATAAATCAACACATCAATCCACAGAGCATCCAGGAGAGTCCACATGTGTGGAGGAGAGAGAGAGGGTGCAATTCCCCATGAAGATAGCTGAAGATCAACTTTGGATCTGATTTGATCACCTCCTTCAGTCAAGGATTTGTCAGATCCAGTCAATCTGCTTCAGATCTGATTGATTTCAATCAAATCGACTGAGAATCCACTGATTTATGATTTTGTATTTGCTCCATTATTCATCAATTTATTAATTAAAATAATCAATAATTGATTTTTGGGGATTTCTAACCCGAGTGATGGAAAATCACTCAAAACTAGGAAATCGTGGGTCCATGGGTTTACATGGTGCTCTTAGCTTGAAAATGAGCACCTACATGACTGAAACTGATTATTTGGCCCACTTTTATTACAAAATCAATTTTTCCAATTAAACTATTAAAAAATAGCCTAAGTTTTGGAAAAATTAAATTTTTAATAAAAAGCACTGAAAAAACTAAAAGAATGAAAAATTGAAAAAACCTAGGGGGACTTAGACATGTTCATATGACTCGACCATGATGTCTAGCATGCTTACACATTGACACATAGACTCTAATAACCTAAATAGGCTTAAATTCCAAGCCAACCACCCCAACTTTGGAGGTATGGAGTGAAAAACTCAGAAATGATCAGTTGTTTATTCAACAACCAATAATAACCAAGGGAAAAAACACCCTGGGATGATCGTATTGACAAATAAATTCTAAGAGATTGAGGCTTTTATAGACACTATCATGCTAGAACATTTATTACAATTCCCCATGGGGTATGAACATGTGATATAGTACAACAAGCACTTCCCAGAAGTAGTTCCAAAGGTCTTTTGATGTCTAAACAAGTTAACCCTATTCAGTTCACCAGGATCACCTGATAAAAAACCACTAAGTACAACTTAGGTGGTAACATTCTGGCTCCATCTAGGGACACGTTCTTTGACTGATCTTCTATTCAGAGGAGAGGATGTGAGAACTTTGGAATATCTGGGTCCTCCATAGCAATTAGAGTTTGTCAGTAACATGTATACACAAGAAAAAATTAACTATAAAAGTAAACTAGTGTACATAATTAGTCTATGATGTGAAAAAAGGAATATTTTACAAAACTAATATACAAAGAAAAATTTTCCAACATGGTACAAAATAACTATAATAAAACAATATGATATATAACATTTAGAAATACATGTACGGCAAGGTTTAGAAATTGGCCCTGAAACCACCGATGCCAATGAAGGCATCAAACTGTCTCGGTGAAAAACAACTTGAGGAGGAAACCATTCACTGGAAAGCTCAATCTTTCTCCTTCTAGGTCATTTAGATAGAAGGAGTTCATTCCTGCTATTTCATTGATGATGTACGGTCCCAACCACAAGCTGTCGAGCTTTCCATGTTTCCCAGGTTTTTCCTGTCGTTTGTCCTAACATAAAACCATGTCACCTACTTGGAAGGACCCTGGCCAGGTAGACTTATCAAAGACTCTCTTGACCTTGTCTGAATTTCTGATACTATGTTCAAGAGAGTTTCTTTTGCTCTCATATAGCTCGATCAACTGGTTTATTCTATTCTGGATGGCCTCTTGATCTGAGCTGAAGGTCTCGAGAAGCTAATAAACCGGAAGCTTTAGATGGACTAGTAAGGTGACATCAAGGCCATAGACTAGTTCGAAAGTACTTCTTTCAGTTGAAATTTTCTTGGTGATTATGTTGGCCCATAATGCTAATTTGATTTTTCTATCCCAATCCTTCTTATTGTCGCCCACAATTTTTTTGATTATGGTCATTAAGTTCTTGTTACTTGATTCCACTAGACCATTTCCTTGGGGATAGTAATTGGATGAGTGGGATAGGATAATTCCTTACTTGAAACAGAAAAATGACATCTCGGAAGAAACAAATCATGGGCCATTATCCATGATGATTCTAGCTGGCACACTGAATCTTGTGATAATCTTATCTTCTAAGAAATCCATGACTATAGCATTGGTTTCCTTCTTGGTGGGTATCACCTCTACCCACTTGGTAAAATAATCAGTGGTGGTAAGAATCCAAGAGTAACCATTGCTCGAGTTATCTTTGAACTTACTGATGAAGTCAAGCCCCCACTACTGGAAAGGGGCTTGGACTACTATTGGATTTAGAGGCAATGCTTTCATTTGTTGCTTTCCGATGAATAACTGACACTGGGGGAAAAATTTGATAGCCTTATGCACATCTGAAAATAGGTTTGGCCAATAGTAACTTGCTCTAAGGATTTTTTGGGCGGTTGTCTTTGCTGCAAAATGTCCACCACAAAATCCTCAATGGAACTCAACCATGGGTTTCTTGGCCTCAGGTTCATCGACACATCTAAGTATTAAACCATCGAGTTTTCTCCAACCCAAACCATCTTTTTTCAAACAATACTTAGTTGCTTTCAACATTAATGCTCTTCTTTTATGGCCAAGTAAGTGATCGGGGATGTAAAGTTGCGGAGGCAAAATATGATGTCAGTGTACCAAGGGTGCTGCTCTAATCTTTGAAGCTCATCTAATACACTTTGCTCTGAATCACTGTTCTGGCAGATTATTCGTAAGGCATTTTCATTTCCTTGGGTCAACATCTTTGCAAGGCCCTGTCCCTTAATTAATTAGTAGGTTTTATCTCTAAATCATATTCCTGAATTTTTGAAGCCCACTTACCCCTGATTCCTAGACAATCCTGTTGAGACATGATATCCTTGACAGCTGCATGGGGTACATATCCAATGATTTTGGATTAACCTATATAAGTTTTGAAATGTTTAAGGGACTTGACAAGAGCATAGGCCTGTTTCTCCATCGTGGTATACTTCAACTCTGAATTTTGTAAAGCTCTACTCATAAAGGCTATAGGTTGCTCTTGTCCCTCCTTATTCTTTTGAAGAAAAACACCAGCAATGGTGTCTTCTGAGGCAAAGGAAAATATATGGAATCCCTTGGCATAATCTGGACATGGATATGGCATTTTTGATAGACCTAAATTCAACTTTCCCTTCATCTGTCCACTCAAACTTAGCATCTTTCTTTAATAACTTTTGTAGAGGCTTCATTAATTCTGCTAAATTTGGGATGAATCTTCTTATGAAATTGATTTGACCATTAAAGGACTAGAGAGATTTTAGATTCTAAGGAAAGGGGACTTTCTTAATGGCTTCAACTCTCTTAGGATCAACCTTGACATGATCCTTAGAAATGATGTGCCCCAACAACTTTCCTTCATCAACTCCAAAGATTTACTTGGTGGGATTCAAGGAAATACCATATTTCCAACATCTTATAAAAACCTGCCTAAGATGACTTATGTGGTCAGATCTTTCCTTTGAAAAAATAGTTAAGTCATCTTGATATATTTCGATTATTTTTCCTATAAGTTCTTTGAAGGAAAAATCCATGGCTCTTTGGAAGGTGGCACCGGCATTCAATAAGCCAAAAGGCATTCTTCAAAATTTATAGGTACCCCAAAGTGTGGTGAATGTAGTCTTATGTTGATCCTCCTTATTTACCAACACCTGGTTATAACCGGAAAAGCCATTGAACATGGACATCATTCCTGATCCTGTTACTCTTTGAAGCAATGTTTCCATGTCGGGTAATGGGTAATTATCTTTGAGGCATGATGTATTAAGATTCCTAAAATCTATACATATTCTAATTGACCCATTCTTCTTTCTGATCACAACTAAGTTGGAGAACCAATATGAATGTCTTGTAGGTGCTATGATCCCTACTGCTAACATCTTCTGAAGCTCCTTCTGTACAATGGGGTCCAACATAGGATTTATTCGCCTAATTTTTTGTTGGAAAGGTTTGACCTCCTTAGCTTCTTCTATGAGGGGAATAGTGTGTTGAAACACATCCTCCTGATAGGATTTAAGCTCATCATAACAAAAGGCCAACACATCTCTATACTCTTTGATTAAGTTGATCAAATTGTTCCTTTCCTTTTCCGAAGTACCTTTTCCAATTTTTATTAACTTGGGATCCTTGTCAGTTCCTATGTTTATTTCCATATAATTCCCAATTTTTTTTTATTTTTTTATTTTTTATGATGATCCTGTCGATTGAAAATATTCTTGAAAGATATAAGGCTACTTGGGATGTGATTCTTTTCATTATCATCGTACTCCTGATACTCTTTACCCTATTGCTGATAACTGATCTTGTAACCTTCAAACTCTTGTAGATTGTGGATGAATCTCAAGAGTTTCTCATCATCTTTGAACACCTGCCAGTGGTCTATATTATCCGGAATTGAAGGTCTAAAATTGATTTCCATCTTTCCATTCCCATTAATCATTTCATCCGATGGCTGGAGGGTGGATGCTGCTATTACCAATTTGTCTGCTAACCCATTCATTTCCCTATGGACCTTTTGAATGTTAAGTGCATCGAACAATTCCATAATGTCCCATGTGGAATTTCTATACTTTCTTAGTCTGTCATTTTTGCATTAATACTGATTCTTAATCTGGAGGACAACTAGATCTGAATCACCTTTTATGTTCAACATCTTTATCCCCATATCTTTAGCAGTTTCTAACACTAGCAGCAATGCCTCATACTCGGCTACGTTGTTTGATGCTTCAAACTCTAGCCTAAACGCAAAGTTGTAGATTTTATTTGAAGGAGAGATGATCATGATGCCCGCACCTTTTCCAGTTTTGGAATAAGCCCCGTCAAAGAACATTTGCCAAAATTCATTGATCTTTTCATTTTTAATGTTTTCCTTAATAGGGGCCATGAAATTTGACAAAATAGCATAGTTTCCAAAGTTATTAGTGAAATGAACAAATTCATTTCTGGGCTTCTTAGGGTTTTCTACATGTCGTTTCCTCAGGTTTTCTCTGTGGAGAATCACCCTAGTGTTCTCTGATGCAGGTATAGTAGCATATGTCCAATCCATTTGAATGTGCCCACCAAGAGTTGCGGCCCATTTTCGGGATAGCAACATACCCCAATTCTCTGGAACATCTATCACCACCACATCCATCGACATGTCTATATTAGGATACTTAGACAATTTAACCTATAAATTTAAGATTATCCCTACCACTTCAACTTCTCTTGCATCCATGGCACAAACATTGTGGTAGGGTCGGGTGACCCTTATATTTAGCTGCTCCATTACTTTTCTTGTCATGAAATTTGATGAAGCACCTGAATCTAACATACAGTTATGAAGGAGAAGTTTATCAACTAAGAGGGAGACATAAAAAGGTGGGTGGTATTCTCTTCTCAAATCAACATTGTTGAGGACTATAGGCATATCTATAGGTTCAATATGTTCAGCTTCAAATATAGCATTGTTATTAGGAAGAGGATCCTATTTGATAATATTATGAGCTTTACTTTGACTATCCTCTAAGGCTTTCAACAACTTTTCCTTTTGAGTAGGAATTTTAAGGACATCAGTTGCATAAACATGAATCTTAGCACTACTTATCCATTCTCCCATATCAATATTTGATTCAGGGACAATAGGAGGATCTGGGAGGGGAGGAGCAGTTACCTTTGGCTTGTACTGTTTAGACGGTGATGGCTTCTCTCTTCTTTGATAATTGCTCCATTGAACCTAGCCTCCTTCATTTCCTTAATTGATTCTGAAGAAGGAATTACACTGTAAAATTTGGAAAGGAGATCCTTCTCATAACCGTAATCCATGGCCTACTACCAATGTTGGTTTGATAAAGGATAGGTTTAGCCTACCATGTACACATGATCAGACTCGCCTGATTTTGTTTCCTGATTACTGACCTCAGCCATTCCATGTTCTATAACTTGGTTTTCTATATAGCAAGTGCTTTCTTGGCAGAATTGATCACAAGGTCTACACCATGGAATGACTTCTTCTACTAGGTTAGTTGAGTCTAACTAGTTTGGAATCCTAGGTTCTTGTTGAGGAGCCTTCTTCTGATACACCTGATTCTATTTAGGCTGAAATTTCCTAGGTCCATTATTTATTTCCATTGTGATTATTTTGTTCTGAATATTATTCAATTGTACAGATTGATTTGCCATGATTTGGTTCTGACTAGTAACCATTTTTTCTATCAGGTTAGTTACCTTTTCCATGGGGTCTTTAGAGGTTTCCTTTTCCTCTAATTCAACGGATGTTCCCTTCTCTTTGTTGTATGAAGTGTTTCCCCTAGTGTAACCTAGAATGTTGGATTTTCCTGAAGATTGCATATTATTTTCTATTTTCTCAGCCAAATCCTGAGAAGTTTTTAGATCGGTCGGCTCTTTGTCCCTTAACTGGTACCTCAAATCACCAGTGAAAGATTCGATGTAAGATATGAGGATGGATGGATCCCTTGGCTTGATTTCTCTTGGGAGGTCCAAAACCACATGCCTGAACTTAGTCTTAAATTCATCAATGGTTTCATTTTCCATATTCTTTATGTTATGAAGGGTAGCAAGCAGATGTCTTGGTTCTTTCTTTTCCCCCCATTTCTTCTTAAAACCTTCCAAGAATTCATTAAGTGTTTTATACGAATCATCAGCAAGGTCGACGTACCATTCTGCAGCATCATCCTATAAAGATAAAGCAAAGAGCTTCATTTTGACATCTTCATGGTTAGAGGCAGCACTATTCCAGTAACTGACCAGGTGCTTATCAAACTTTTGGAGGTGAGTGTTGGCAGTGATGGCATTATTTCCCTCAAATATGGGGAGCTTCTTGATAGCATCATTCGGAATGTCATGAGGACTACCTGCTATCTAAGAAAAGTCAAGGGGTTTGTAAAATTCTGTCATTTCTTGAGATTGGAAGGTATGACTCTCTACAAATATGTGATGGATATCTGAGAGGGATTGGTCTCCTAAATTTTCAAGGTTTCTATGAGAAGTTTGCCTATTCAATATTTCCCTAATAAACCTTTCAGGATCAGGGAGAGGATTGAATAACTCTCGGCTATTTGTTCGGGTAGAAATTCTTGAAGGGGTGTTAGACAGTGGAGTCATCAGATGAATCAAGTTTTAATTTTTATGTTTTTTAAAGACTAGATCAATCAAAAGTTTTTATCTTTTTAGTTGTTTAGAAAAAAGTTAATCTAAGTTGTACTCGGGAATAAAAAGATTTATCTCCGACAATGGCACCAAAAAAGTGTTGCTGCCTTTCACACACCTGGGTCACGTGGTAGAAATCTTCAAGCCACTCGGTGTGTCCTTGGGGGAAAGTCTAGAGTCAAGGTTGTCACCTTGTTCTTGACTCCTCTGTTTAGGCTCAACTCCTAATGAAGCCAAGGGGGGTAGAACCTATTAAGTTACCAAGGATAATTACTTAGTATGGTGATGTTAAACTAAATGAGTTACTTAGGAGTTTGGAATTTAACTATAGACAATCAAAGATGACAAGATACAAAAATTAACACACGAAAGCACAATGCTGAGACACAATATATATATAAAGCAAGAAAATAACCAGTGCCTTAGAATGGAGTCAAAAAATAAAATCAATGTACTTGCATGTGCTTGGAGTGAATGTTTTTCAATTTCCTCTTGGTACATTTTAAGTTAAATTTGAGGTGTGAGTTGATTAAAAATAGGCGAAGGGGTGGACTCCAGATATACCCGAAAGTACTTGGAGTATGTCCAAAACTAAACCTTCACGGCTACCCACAAGGAATATGTGGGCTGAATGGAGTCTCTAGTGCTATTCTTCATAACGCACCTGTTAGGGTGTGATAGAGATCAACGCCTTGAGGTCACTTTTCAGAATTTCCCGCTTCCTTTGGGTATTTTTCCACCATGATGGTTTGATCTAGGTGTTGGATTTTCACCTAATGGTTTGTCAATTTGGGAGAGTGATTCCTAATTATACTAGTCACTCAAGTGCTTTTGATACAGCTTGACTGATCGGATGAACCGTAGCCAAGTGCAGAGCATACACACCAGAGTCTTGTCAATTTTAGTAAATTTTATAATTGGGTGTTCTTGTTAAAAAGAAAACCCTCCAGGAACCTATTTCGATCCAAGTGGATCTCAATCAAGGAATCAAGGAGGGGTTAATTTTATAATAGCTGAAGAAACAAATGATAGAAAAGAAAAAAGATACACAATTCTGGTTTTCTAATTAGTCTTACCACGCATCTCTTTCCCCTTTTGGGTCAATCGGGAAGTCGTGGGGTAAGTATTAAGATTACTTTGAAATATTAAATATGGGAAATGAAATTGATAATGAATCTAGGTATACTATCCTTCATATTAGAGCTATGCTAGTTTGAAAATATATGAGCAAAAGATAAAAAAATTGACACTGACGCAAATCCCCATAGGGGGGATGGTGAATAGGCTCGAAAGAGCCTATTCGAAAGGAACCTTTCTTTTTATTAGTAGCGATTTAAAATATCAAAAAATTAAAATTGATGCACTTTGTTCCTTGTTATATTGGATCCAAAGGCTTACAACAAGCTTGTAACAAGCTAGAATTAAACAAGGTGGTGGGGGAAGCTTCCGGGAAGCTCCGATCCGTCCAAGAGTTGGAAATTTGGCAGATTTTCCTCCTATTTTTTGTTGGAACTACTAAAAAACACCAAGAAATCATAATAAAATATGCCCAAACACATTTTGAAATTGTTTTGGGTTACTACACTAGTTATCGAAAAAAAACTTAAGTAAAATTTTGTGAAATTGGGGTAATCTACTTATGCAAAAAGGAACCAAGGAAAGAAAGATTTCCTTGGGATATTGGCTTGCTATTTGGGCAGCCAATAAGATGTGAAATTTATTACAGAATATGAATCTTTAAAGAACACAAAATAAACTACCTTATGAGAAAGTTTTAGATCTATAACTTAGCTACTTGCAAAAAAGGCAATTCCTACACCTAGATCTATCTTTATGAAATGATATTCTTTATGAAATTGCAGATATAAGGATAAAGACTCTGATGAAATAGATATAATAATATATATTTGATTCCTATAACTATATCTAATCATAAAAAGGAGAGGCAAGTAACTGAAAGATTGAATTTTTTAAGAAATGAGAAGAAGAGGAGAGAAGGTCAGCTCGTTGCTTGAATGGAGCAAGCTAAAAGGAGGCCCTTTTATGGAGCATTGAGGGACAGAGTATTGAGCTTATTGGATAAGGAATGGAATCAATATTGATCCACACCTTCATCCAATTAGGAACCTGCAACTAGATAACACAAGCCTGCACAACACCTCGTGAGATCTGGATATAGATGTATAAAGCAGCAAAAATGAAAGATCATGCAAAAATAATCTTATTTAAGCATATAACTGAAATTATTGAGAATACATCATATGGATAAAGAAGATCAAGAAATATAACTTTCCTAGTTTACTCCCTTACTTGATTCAACCGAATCCTTGAAGCCAGAACACAAAAGCGGCACAGAATTTGGAAAGAAATTGCAGTTACCACATTAGCAGCATAACACTGAGAATCCACACAAACACATGCACTACACAGTATAGCCTCCAAATATTTTTTATTCACAAATGATGATCAATACACAATTACAATAGAAAGACCTTCAATCCAGCTCTAACTAGCTTGGAAGAGGGAGCTGTGCCTGGATATATACAAAAAACAGGACATCCATCCCCGGGTGGGGCGCAATTTCCAAGGAATCAGATCAAATCAGTTGATGGAGAGTTAATCAATGTAGATATGAAGGTGAGATGAGCCTAATTGTCAACTAGGGGCTTGATTGAGTTGACACATCAACCCATAAACTGACACATCAGTCCACAGAGAATCTAGGAGAGTCCACACATGTGGAGGAGAGAGAGAGGGTGCAATTCCCCATGAAGACAACTGAAGATCAACTCTGGATCTCATTTGATCACCTCCTTCAGTCAAGGATTTGTCAAATCCAGTCAATCTGCTTCAGATCTGACTGATTTCAACCAAATTGGCTGAGAATCCACTGATTTATGATTTTGGATTTGCTCCATTATTCGTCAATTTTAATTAAAATAATCAATAATTGATTTTTGGGGCTTTCTTACTTGAGTGATGGAAAATCACTCAAAACTAGGAAATAGTGGGTCCATGGGTTTACATGGTGCTCTTATCTTGAAAATGAGCACCAACATGACTGAAACTGATTATTTGGTCCACTTTTATTACAAAATAAAATTTTCCAATTAAACTATTAAAAAATAGCCTAAGTTTTGGAAAAATTAAATTTTTAATAAAAAACACTGAAAAAACTAAAAAATTGAAAAATTGAAAAAACCTAGGGGGACTTAGACATGTTCATATGACTTGACCATGATGTCTAGCATGCTTATAAATTGACACGTAGACTCTAATAACCTCAATAGGCCTAAATACCAAGCTTACCACTACAACTTTGGAGGTATGGAGTGAAAAACTCAGAAATTATCAGTCGTTTATTCAACAACCAATAATAACCAAGGGATAAAACACCCTAGGCTGATCGTATTGACAAATAAAGTCTAAGAGACCGAGTCTTTTACAGACACTATCATGCTAGAACATTTATTACAATTCCCCCATGGGGTATGAACATGTGATGTAGTACAACAAGCACTTCCCAGAAGTACTTCCAAAGGTCTTTTGAAGTCCAAACAAGTTAACCCTATCCGGTTCACCAGGCTCACCTGATAAAAAACCACTAAGTACAACTTAGGTGGTAACAGCACTTATAACTCTTATGTAAGTGGATGACTGTTATTGATTATATATAAACTGATAAGCCCTTTTACCTGTCATGCTTTTTCATTTCTGATCTGGTTGATTGCTTAGTCTATAATTTCATTTCCTGTTTAAAGGTTTATTCATGTAAATGCTTATAGCCTATGGGTGGAATTAGTATTTCATGTGTAATGTTTATGGCTTAATGGGATGTGTTTGATCCCCAGTTTATCCAACTTGCATGATTCAGTTCTGTATTAGCTTGTTGTTGTTTATTTCCTCCTTGATTGATGAATTTTTCAACCAAAACCATAAACCAAAACCCTAAAAACCTGTTTTACTTAATTTTATTTTATGAGATTGTGTTGGCATGTTCTTTAGTAGTTTGAGAACAATTTCTGGCACTAACATCTTTGGCACTATTGTTGGGGATGAAGCTGAAGTATATCTTCCCTGGGATATCATTATTCATCTAATTTTGAGAGGTGAACAAAGTCAGAAAATCTTTTAGACTACAATTTTTCACTGTTGACTCCACAATTAAAGATTCCACTACAAGGAGAATTTTGTTGACAGAAAAATGAAGAAGCCAAATGGAAAGACTCGGTATCAGCTTGTTACTTTACTCCATGAATTTTTGTGCTTATTCAGTAGTTATTTCATGTCTTTCCCATTGCATGTCAAAAGAATTATTTTTTGTTTTGTCTATTTCGATGATCATAAACCTTCAAGTACATATCCCTCTTTGGAAGAAGAAAATCTGCATTCTTCTTGTTTTATTGATGTTGATTCTATTCCTTCATTTGAAATACATGTGCAACATGATATACATATACCCATATCTCTTGAAGCTGATTATTTTGGTCATCTTATAGAGAATAAAGCTAATCTATTACCTTCTACCATCACTGCTGAAACTTGCGAACATCTTGTTGAACCTCATTTTCAACTCATAGATTTTCAGTCTAGACTCAAACAGAAGATGTTTAACCCTCTTAGGCTGCCATTTCTCTTACATCCTTACCCTTCCTACTTTGTTGAATATCTTCCCCACTTTACTGGAAAAGACCATATTACAGCAAAGAATCATTTAGAATCTTTTCATAATTTCATTGATAATTTTGAAATCATGCATGAGGATGTTGTCTTGAGGTTATTTTCGAAATCCTTTGTTGGAGATGTTGGGTTTTGGTTTCGAAATTTAAAAGTTGATTCAATTGAATAGTGGGAAGAGTTACATGATGTCTTTTTGAAGTATTGGGGTAAGAATAAATCTTATGATCAATTTCTTTCCGAATTTTATAGTTTGAAAAGAGAGAATGATGAGCCAATTACTAAATTTAATTGGAGGTTTCAAAGTTTTTATATCAATATGCCTCTAGAGATCAAACCTTCAGAAAAAATTGCTATGGTATATTATGTTATGGCTCAACATTCAGATCTTGTCTTTTCCCTATTAGAAAGGAAATCATCATATTTAAGACAATTGTTTGAGGATGCAAAAGGATTGGAGGAGAACATCCGAGCTTGCAAAATGCTTCGAGATCAGGCTCATGTTCAAGATATACAAGCTTATGAACATGAAGAAGAATGTAGGTATCATTCAAATTTAAGACAGTTTTCTTCATCATTTTCATATTTTCATATGAACAAGGATATAAATGATGCTTGTGTTGATTCTTCATATCAGTATGCTGATTTTTTCGATGATAATATACTTTTAGTGGATTATAGTAGAAATTTCTTAGTTCCTACTATGAGATTATCATGTTATGAAGAAGAATTTGCTTCTCTTCAACCTCTTACTATTGATATAAGAAATAAATTGTCATTCTTGACTTATGGTCACTTTCAGAATTTTATTTGTTCAAGTTTTGATCAAGGGTTTTATTTAAAGGTCGAGAAGTAGTTTGAAAATCCCTTGGTTTCCATTCTTGATCCAAATTTTAAAAAGAACAACAATGGAGAGGAAGAGAATACTTCACTTTATGATGAATATAATGAAGACATTGAAGTTTTAAATTAGAAATTTCATGATCCCGTGGCTTCTTGGATGGAGTTGTATTTTTCAAAGGTTTCTAATGCTCCAGCTTTTGGCATACTTCCTATTTCTAGTCATATGTATCAACTTCCTACAGACTCTTTATTGCATTTATCACATCTTTTGTGGGTTTTCCCAAACAATAGCATGCATGGAATTATGATTCTTAGTCAAATGGTTTCTTGGCTTCACTGGAAGTATGATTACACTTGATTGGATTGTTTCCTCTGAATAGAAGTAGGAGTAAATAGCAAAATAAGCTCGCTATATGAGCATGTAGATTCTTTTCAGTATGCTGGTTTGTAGCAGTATTTTGTCATTTTAGAGGTATGTGTTCAAAGTTTGAGAAAGTTGCAGAGATTTGGTAAATGACTCCATCACCCAATGAATAAGGCACAAGGTCTACAGGTTCTTGAAGCCTCACAAGGAGGACTTCATCCCGCAGCAAGAGCCAGATGTTATAACTAGATATTGCTCTTAGTTTATCTGTTCTTTTTGTCCTAATTTTCAATTGTTGGTTTAAAATGATTTTACATTTTTTGTTGGTTTTAAGAATTTTGGACAATTGATAATTTTGGTTGGATTTAATGCTTTTAATGGTTGAATTATTTCATTATTTTAGTTTTAAGGTTTGTCTTTTGGGCTTCCTAGTTAATATGTAGATCTTTAAGATTTCAAAAAATTATAATAAAAGTTTATTCCAAGTTTTTATTTATAATCTAACTCTCATTTTTGAGTCCTTTGTCAAATATTTTCATGAGGAGATTCCTGTAGCAGCTCTGTTTTTCTTGTTTTTGTCATTGTCATTGGGAGAATATTATGAAGGGATGGAAATGTGATCAGGAAAACCAAAAGAGGTTTTTGTCCAGAATAGACTCACTGAAAAAAAAATCTCACAGTTTTGCAACAGCTATTATCATTTGAGAGATTTGAATTCATCTTTGTGTCCTATTTTCAGGGTTTGAATTATTTAATAATTTCTTGTTTTAGTCACAAATGTGCAGCATGTATTCCGATCAATTGAAGAGAAATTTTTGTTCATAACATACTCATTTAAAAAACCCTCTCTCATTTTTTTCACAGGTGTCCCGGATCGAGAGATATGAAGGCGTCTTTGAGACCCAAATTTTCAGAAATTTGCCAAATTTCCCAAAATCTGATTTGCTATTTTTGGGTTAATTGTATTTAAATATTTTGAGTTATCATGTAACTAATTGATGTAACTGTTTCAAATTTTGACATAGAATGTAGTTATGGAACTAATTTACTTTTGTAATGATAAAAGGAAGACAAACATACAGTTTTGGGGTGGGATTTTTCACTCAAGGAGAGCCTTTTGGAGCTTTGATTTCTAAAGATAGCACTTATAAATATTATGTAAGTGGATGAATGTTATTGATTATATATAAACTGATAATCCCTTTTAACTTTCATGCTTTGTCATTTCTGATATGGTTGATTGCTCAGTCTACAATTTCATTTCCTGTTTAAAGGTTTATTCATGTAAATGCTTGTAGCCTGTGGGTGGAATTAGTATTTCATGTGGAATGTAACCTTTGTCTATTGCTGGATGAAGAGATGTATGATCATATCTAATCTTATGAATGTAGTGATACTGATCCCTTTTCATGTAGCATCTTACAGGGAGTCTATTGCATCTCTCTAATGGAGGTAAGATTGCATGGCATAGTGCAAGGGTCTTTCCTTTTTGAGTGTCAGGTGGGTTTCCAATCATCTTCCTAGCTTCCAATTTGGAAGTAGGACTAATATAGATATGAATCAACCTGAATCTCAATCTCATAAAATGATAAAGATGGATCTGCAATACTAGTAGAAGCTGGAAAAGAATTAGATGAAATGATTTTACCTTCCCTTGCAAGTGGCCACTGAGAGTGCACTGGTTCTAAAGGAAGCATGAAATGTGAGAGCTCATATTATTTTGAGGCATGATTTTCAACACCCTTCTCTATGATGTTCCCAGTAGAGATATTTGTGATATCTACTGAGTCAGGACCAAATATCACTCACTTTGGAGAGCCCGTATGGGTCATCTGGTAGACAGATAATAGGTTTGAAGCTAAGGAAGGAACAAATAGCACATATTTGAATATTACATGTTAAATATTGATAGAGACCTTCCCTTTTGTTTGGAATTTACTATTATTTTCCATGTGAATACTAGGACCATCAAAGGCCTAAAAAGAAGAGAATTATTCTCTGGATGCAGCCATATGATTGGAAGCTCCAGAATCAATGAGGAAGATTCATCCTTCCTTGCGCTAGCAGGTGCAAAAATGTTATGTTTCTTCAAAAAGAATATCCATTTCATCAAGTTGTCTTCTCACACAAGAGCTTTCTGAATGAAAGCCGCTTCCGCAATAAGAGCAAAGGATCTTTCCTTTGCCATTATTCTTGCTTCTCTTTGAACCTAAAGGCTCATTTGACTGCTCTTTATTCACAGGGGTCTTATCTCTTTGATTCCCTTTATCACTCTCTCCCTAAGGTCCTCCTCCAACCAGTGATTGATCTCTGGAAGATCGAATGATCCACATTTGGATCAAATTGTCATGCTCATAAGTGAGAGATGCAATGAAAGCATTAAGAGTGGGCATCTTCCAATTTGGAGTAGTGATCCTCACCAATTGAAAAGTTGACACAAATACTGAGTAGTCTGCACTGAGTTTTGAGAGAATGGGAAGAATGAGTTGATCATCCTCCTTCTCCACCTTGCATTGCTTCAACTGGTATATTAAGTTTTTGAATTTTGTGAAAAATTCATTCATTGTTTCGAATTTGGATGGATTAAAAGAGATTATTTAATTTTCTAGTTGATGGACCCTCATCTCATCCTGCTTAACAAATAAGGAGGCAATATTTTCCCAAATCTCCTTGAGAGTCTTCAATCCTTGGATGTGGAATCGAAGATCTCAAGAGACTGAGGAGAATAAGTATCCATGAGCTTCATAAAGCTTGGTCAAGTACTTTTCTTTGTCATGATTTAGAATTGGCACTACTTCTGTTTATTCTGTGAGTCTGAAGAGCTTCTTGGTGCAAACCAATACCTCCATGTCTTCCTTCCACTGGTGATAGTTGAAGGGAGTGATAGGCTCTACTGAATGAGCGATTTCGAATGCAGTAAGGAGGACTGAGCTCCTGTAGCGAATGCAATGAGAAGAAAGGGATGCTTGTAGTGAATGCTGTGAGAAGAGATGATAACCTATCACACAATAAAACATACAAAATAAGGTCGATAGTATGCAATTTTGGAATTTCCTTCACACCCATCATAGTTGATCAAGCAATCTTGATCAACAATTTCCTAACTTGGGATATTAAGTGGTAAATTCTCTGCTTCTCGTGTAGTACTGGAAGGAGCAGATTAAAAAAAAATGATCCAATTGGATATCTGAGGAGGAGAGGTGCCTTGTCCATTGAGGCTCTAATACCATATTAAATTGAGCACATATATCTATGGACAAACACAGAACTCACAATATAGATCACACAATTTACTCAGTAATTGAAGAATGAAACAGTGCAGAAATGGTTGCAACTGTGAATGCTTTCATTAATAAAAAAAAGGTAATAAGATAATAATTACAATTAAGTATAATGGCTAAATAGCTACAAGAAATTCAAATCCATGTGAGTAAATTCGAATTGATTAGACTCTACTTGACTATAGGTAACTAATACCTTGTCTAAATCATTATCGGAGGACTCAATGGTTAACCAACCTTGTCTAAATCATCATCGGATTTCATCAAAATTCTAAAACACAACTGAAGTGTCTAATTTAGTGTTGACTCAGGATAAATGACTAAGGTAGGTGAGGAATGTGCCTCTCCTACATGCAACCATGCAAACCTAGCATTAACTGAATGTATAGGACTAGAACTGAATGTAACTGACTCCGAACTTAGCTTAGCTAGCCACCAACCCAACTCAACTTGGTATCGGCACTCCCAGTGGCTCCTAAATTGTAGGGATTGGTCTAAGAGGCTCCTAAAATGATGCATGCAAGTGAAATCAGTGGTAGTAGGCCTCAATTAGTGTTCCCCACACTTTAGTAACTGAAACATGTTCCCCAATTAGGCTAAGTGGACCCAATGGTGCTAGTGACTAAAAATAGACTAGATGGACTCCCAATTTAGACATGACTCCTGATTTATACATATGACCAAATTGGACAAGGGAGGATTAATAATCCTAGCATAAATGAGGAAGTATGCCTGTTTCTATGAGTTTTTCATTGACGCGAATGGACTGGGGGTTGATCATTGCGTGAACGATGCATATGTAAAACAATGGAAATATGTCCTTCTTAATCCAAAGGGGTCATATCCAATTCCAACGAGGCAAGAGATGCACACTAATGAGGCAGTGGTTTCAGCAGATCATGATCGGGTTTCTGATTTGGTTAAGTAAGGTACATGATAGTTGATTGAATGTTCAAACCTCTAGTCTTGTACACATGCATGTATATATTTAAGATTTGTTTAATATTTGAAAATCTTGATGCAGGTGATGTATTTTTTGTAATTGCACCACTGGGAAATGACAAGCATGTGGCATACTTTTCTATGTGTTGTACGCAAATCAAAAGCAAGTTGGTGTAGCCCTATGTCGATGGAGAGTTCACGTACCAAGTTGGTGACCTAGTTGTGATGGGTCTCTTTTCTGAAAAAGTGAGAAGACAAGGTGACCATATTATTTACAATGATTTCATTCCTGAATATATATCTTGTTAGTACAGTCATTTAGTGGTGGCAGCTCAGATACATCTCATTGAAATCAAGGTGAAGAGGGATGAACAAAATAGATGGAAGATGTTAGTTGCTAACCATGATCGTATTATGGAGACGTGCATTCCTATAACCCATTGGCTAGATGAATGAAAGTTATATGCCACTTTTGATACATTGACATAGTTGACAATCTTTTGAAATGTAGCAAATCAAAATTTCTTCTGAAATCTGAAATCAAATCTTACATTGTAGTTGAAATTTGCACCTAGTAGATATTACATTGTAAAGTTGTAAATTTTGTAACATTATAATTGTAAGTTGCGTTCAATTGAAAATTTTGCAAATATGTAAACTTGTAAACTCTGTAAACATTGTAAATTTTGTAAACTTGTAAGTTATTACATTGGAAAATTGTACAATTTTGTAAGATTGTAAAACATAAATAACTTTAAACTACAAATGAAAATAATTAAAACATTTAAAAGACCACCATGTTAAAAAAAAGTCTATGGTCGATCTCTCAATCAATGGCATAGGAGTGATTTGTAGATTGTTATTTGTGGATGTTATTATTTGTACTTTATGATTATCGATATATATATATATATAATCATAAAGTACAAAATAACAAATTCCAAAATAATAATGTCCAAAAATAACAATCTACAAATCACTCCTATGCCATTGATTAAGAGATCAACCATCATGGACACTACCACCAGCTGTACTATGCCCTTGGACTTGCTCACGCACATCAAAAATAAAATTGCCTAGGTCTGAGAAGTACAGAAGTTAAAACCATGAACTCTACAAGTCAGTTACATACCACATATTTAAGTTACATGTAGAATGTGATAAAAAATTAAATATATATATGAAACAAAAATATATGAACTCACCTTGCTCGATTTGAGTGTCATGTTTGGGAGGCTGGGTACCTATCGAGACGATCCTTCATCAGGACCTAGCCGATGAGCGACATTCCACTCATCCATAAACATCACGGTGGCTTCAAGTCCCTCATCTGTAGCTTCCTGTGTCTTTGTTTGTTTCCATGACATGAAAATAGTTATATTAATGAATTACAATTTGAACTTGAGAATTACAATTTGAACATGTAAATTATAATTTGAACATAAATATGAAAACAATTTGAACATAAATAAATTGTACCTTGTCGATTGACGTTTCATGAATAGGACTCGAGCAAGGTTGTGTAGAATCATGTGCAATGCCCTTGCCTCTATCCTATACAATATGAAAAATATAAATGAGGAAATTTAGAAAAAACCAAAATATTATGTGTTCAACAATTGAATTGAATTTAGAAATTTAAATTTAGGATGACAGTTAACACATACCTCATCGACATGGGCAGACGAAACTAGAGTGGGATCTCGAATAGATGCATCACTACCAAATAGGACCTCCATGAAATAGGGATCCTTCATGGAGGTCTAACACAAAGCAAAGTATTAGTTAAAAACATGATTCATTTGTAGATACATTACAATCATGATAATCAAATGATGACAATAAATATATACATGTCCCATCATTCGAGGCCTGCATCTATGTTGCAATCCAAAATATGCATCACGGGCCATGATAGCATACTGTAGCATTATTTCATGATCAAGAATGTTGAGAAAATCATCGACCACCCATTGTAAATCAAGTTCTATAAGTGCAGTGGATACTCTACATCTCTCTTCCTGCACAACCATCATGGTACCATGCATTTCCATGCGTGTCGCCTCTACCAATGCACTATGATCCTCAGTCACTAGCTGAGATGACTCAGCTACATCATATATCCTAAGCATGGTCATGGAAAGAAAACCTACCAAAAAATATGGCTTTGGTTGAGCTCCAAGGTCTCTCCTATCCCTAGGATGTGCATGACTACATCCCCCACCAGCATCATAGAAGCTCAAGGGTGTGCTAGTGTAATATGGGTGCATATCCAGGACAAACTATGCATAGATATGTTTTTCAAAGTATAATCGGACCTAGTCATGGTGGGGAAACATGCCTAATGCTCTAATGAACATGTCATATACATAAGGTGCTGAAACCTCTAGATTAAACTCGATGAGTCTAAGCGGTTGACCAGGGGCACGGTTAGGAGGGATATCAAATAATGCTCCCTTCACATCATGAACAACTATTGCATCTCTCACTGTGGCCCAGTTATTAGGACCCTTCACTGTGGCCCTTCTTCTCTGACATGCAGAGACCCAAAGAGAACTCAATGGTCTGATGGACCTGTAGACCTTTAGGAGATTGCTGACTACCTCTAACATCATTCACATCGAACGTGACATGGGAGAGTCCTCTGGAATGGAGAGGAATTTATCCCGCAAACACTCATGCTAACTGATAATGTCTTGCAATGTGATATGTGTGATCTCATCCTCCCATGGTGCTTCCTCAAGAGGGTCAATGCCATGTTGTGCAGCACTTGAAAATTGAATGAAAACATAAATGCCAGTCAAAATACATACATCAACTGTAGGTGAATTTGAAATCAATATAAATTAAAGGTAATGATAACTGAAAGAAATATATATATGCATTTAATGTACCTATCTTGTGGGGAACCTCCCCACCAACACCAATAGTATTTGGAGTCTCGACACTCACATGCATAGAGCGATTGTCACTCATATCCCTAGTAGGAGCATCTGTCAGCATAGAACACCTAGGATAACCTATGAAAATTGAGACATACAAGTTGATGATTAAATATATAGATGTGAAACAATTTAATTTGATTTAAGTAACAAAAAAGAGTACATCATGCACAATTGTATGCTTACGAGTCCTCTACCGACCTCTCGGGCGAGGAATGGCTGCAGGTCCGCTAATGCTCTGCTTTTGGCAAACAGAAGAACCCTGCTGTAGAGATGTATATGCATGAAATAAGGCATAGTAAATGTAGTCATCATACAATATAAGATAAATGATAAATATTTAATAGTAAATATGTAGATTTGAGATGATTAATATATCATCACATGGTGCACATTAATAATGGGAAAATGATCATGAGTGTGAGCACAATCAATAAGGAAATGACACATGCAAAGGGTTTTTTCACAGATAGTTGAGATTGATCATTCATGTCATGTGTGTGAATGCAAAAGTGTTCTTAGGACTCATGGTTTTCGCTTAGTTCGAAGCTCTAACTTTTCATCCCAATCCAGTAACAGTCTCTAACTTTACATTTCAAGTTTTTTAAAACTTTACCTATACACATTGTCACACCCCCGGTTTTGACCCCGTTTTCATGATGTATAAAATGTAATTAATCATGGTGAGGAGCTCAAGGCAAAATCCCCACCATTGAGTTGGTCGTGTATGTTTTGGCAATAAGGGTAATTGCCGATGGTCTATCGTGCTATGTGGCACATTATAAATTGACATCATGTAAATATGCACATCAAATAAAATAAACCACAACCAGCTACGGCAGTGCAACATTCAATGAAAAGGGCATGGTTCTGAAGGATGAGGGGTGGGGGATGTCAAACCTTGATCTATGGGGGAAAAACCCATGTGTTGCCACCTTCCTGTGTCTATGACATCTTCCCTTGTCAACCTCTTCAATGTTTTGATTTTGTTAGTTGGGGGCAGTTATTGCATGAGGAAACGTGGGCATGGGGAAGCGTCGATTTTGGCAGGCTGCTGTCAGTTCAGACGGTACGCATGCCCAGTGGAGAACCATCATTTCTCTCACACCTGGTCTCCACTCTTCCCACCGCTTTTGTTCTTCCTCACACGCGCCCGGTCTCCACCTCCACTGCCATCTTCTTCAGGGTCTGGTTCATGCTCACGCGCAGAGTCATGGCCTGTTCATGCTCACGCACATGGATCTGGTGCATTCCTCACGTGCAGAGCCATTGGTGTTTCTCTTCGCGTGCAAGGACTCTGTGTTGGTTTTGCTCATGCAGGGAGCAAGAGAAATCGTGGCTGTCACTTGGGATTTTTTGTGCAGGAGCCATCTCACGCTCAGGGACTCTGTGTGTAAGTTCCCTTACTGATTTGTGGTCCGTGTATATGTTTCCCTATGTGTGTTTCGGTTTGGGGAAAGTGCTCTAATGCCTATACTGGTTGGGGTCGTTTCCCATGTCATGAGCTGTGCTCACTGGTTACGTTGTGGGACTGTTGTCTTCCCTGCGTTTTGTTGACTATGGTGCTCAAATTTGTTTGGGCCACTGTTGATTTCCAATTCATTGGTTGAGTTTCCCTCTGTCCACGCTGGGAGTTGGCTTCTCCTCTGTTTGGGACTGTGTAAGTTTCCCAGCCATTACCTAGAGGAATGGTGTGTGCTGTGGGCTATTGATTTCCAATATATCGGTTGAGTTTCCCCTATTTTGGACTATGGATTGCTGCTATCATTCATTGTGTGTTTGTGGCTGCTGAAGGACCCTAGTTTGGGTTGCAACTGAGTTGTTTTGGCCATGTTAGGGCCAAGAACAACTCTGAGTTGCCTTGTGGGCTTGAGCTGTGTCTCACTTTTCATTTGGGGTTGTCACCGATTGCCTTTGCTTCTTCATAGGGCTGTGAAGGGATGGTTTTGCTGTATGTAAGCAGTGGTTGGTCTTTGGACTATGCTGGCTTTGCCAGTTTGTTGATGGCCTGATAAGCCCAGTTGTGTTGGTTTGATGAGTGTGTCCCCTGGCTATGTGTAAGCATGCATTGACCCTTATCCTTGGAGGAATCATGCCCAGCTCGGGGGTGGCAGCATTGCTGAGAGATTGATGAGCAAGATGGCCTATGGTTGGATGGAACGTTGCAGCGACGTAGCTGGTTGCAGGATTCTTCATCAAAAGATAAGTACCGTTGCTATTCCATCTTTGCAATTATATTGATGTTTAATGAGTTATGATGAACATGCTGAATGCTAGTTTATGAATATGATTTCTTCCACTGAATGATTGAGGAATTATGCATCTTGTATGATGTTTTATGCACTCTGTTATGCATGTGGTTTAATCTTTTAATATCAACATTTTTCCTATTTATGTTCATGGGGCTATTTGCTCGGCTATTGTGGTGTTCGTCACGTCCTCTTCGCCGGTCCGAGGGATGGGGACATGATAGTATGGTATCAGAGCTCAAGGTTTCAACAATGGGCCTCTATGGGCCAAGAAGGAGCAACTGACAGAGGTGGTATCTCATTCTACCCAGCCGAAATCATAAATTGAATGACTGTAAATTCAGAAATTTGTCTAAGTGTTGAGCGGTCGGGCCACTAGAGGAAAGACTTCCGCCGTTGTGGAAGAGCTAGGTGGAAGGACTTTTGACGTAGTGGAAGCGCTAAGCGGAGCATGCACAACGGAATAGTTAAAGAGAACCACGAAAATTTTTGTCCAAGTGTTCCGTATCGGAACAATTAGTGAAGTGGACTTCCGTCGTTGCAGAAGCCAAAAGCACTAATCTTCCGAAGTGCAAAGACCGTCGACGCCCGAAGTTAAAAATTTCTTTAAGAAAAGAGCGGCCAATCGGAAGAGAAAATGGCTTGTGTGCCGCCATTGCGGAAGTATAAATGACTAGGTGTTTGACGGAAAATTCTTCCGATCGCCGACGCCGTCAAAAAAGGTTAAGACTGCCACTGGAAGAAGAAAGGGTTCTGCGTTCTGCCATTGCGAATGGAGAAACAGTTAGGCATTCGATGGGTAAGTTCCCCGACTGCCGACGCCGCAAGAAAGTTATAAAAATCTCCTAAGTATGGAAAGTCGTCGACCATTGGAAGAGGAAATTCTTGGTGCATCCGCCATTGCAGAAGACAAAGGCACTAAGCTTTCGATGTGGAAAGAGCGCCGACGCCGAAAGTTTAAAATTGTCTAAGTAAGTGCCGATCGGAAGAAGTTAATGTTTGGCATGCCACCATTGTGGAAGCCAAAGTCATTAGCCAGCCAATGAGAAAGATTGTCGATGCCACAGAAAAGTTTAAAAAGTATTCCAAGTAAACAACTGCTGATCGGAAGGAAAAGTGTTTCGCGAGCTGCCATTGCGGAGGCGAAAGCCTTAAGCCTTTCGATCAGAAAGATTTTCGACGCCGATCGGAAAAGAAAGCGCTTCATGAGCCGCAGTTGCAGAAGAATTAGTGGTTCCTAGACCCTCCGTTGCGGAAGAATTAGTGGTTCCAGGAGCCGATTCTGTGGAAGAGATAGGGGAAGAGGAGCCAAATCTGTGGAAGAATAATTGGGGAAAGAGACCCGATTGAACAAAGGAAAATTCAGCTGTGTTTCAGAGGAATTTTTAGTGGATTTTCATGGGATGAGAAGGAGAAAAGTGGCAATGATCTTATGTGCCAGATTACACAAAAATCCCCCTTGACCCCTGTCGTCCCTTAAGACAGTCGTCCTTGTGAAAAGAAAATTCTATGTTTGGGGAAAATTAGTTAAACCCAAAATTCATAAAAGATGAATGGTGCATCAGAAATGAGGTGGCTGAAGTCAACATCCTGGACCCAAAATACAGTTGCGTGTTTTGCCTGAGATTTGGTGAAAATCTTCACTTTTAGAAGTGGCGTGGTTTCACACCCGAGATCAGAATGAAGCATGTGGACAAGCGTTGGAGAGCTTATCCGGTAGGGAACAAGGTTAAGTGGCTATAATCTGAGCATGGAGTAGCAAAGTGCTAATGATGACCGCTGCTATCAAATGGACAAATCTGGACAGTTGCATGCCCAGGGGCAACAAGGACTATGAAGTCAACCAGCTGCTGTGTGAAAAAGGAGTTCCATGCCAGGATGAAATGCTTGAAAAGGGAAGTTTTCCTTAAAACCCTGTCCTGTTGAATGTGTTACATTTCCTAAGTTTATGCTTGAAATGCATGAGGATATGTATTGCATGCATAGGATATTGCATGTTGGTAAGAATATTGGAAATCATATATTTATAATGAACCACTAATGATAATCATTTCTTTGATGTTGCCATTAGTGGGAAAACCAACGATGATATGGACCCAAATGAATATGTTGCTGAAGCTAATGAATGTGACTAGAAACCCTCTGGAGAAAGGGATAAAGAAACCAGTCCATAGCAAAAGTTGGTGAGCAAAATTCTGCAATCTCCTACAAGGACCAACCAAATTGGTCATGTTAAGGGTGTAAGTACGACCCATGCAGGTAAGAGTTTGCTTATGACAATTCCATGGATTGGTAAAGGTGAGATACCTCATACCATGAGAATCTTGGAATGTAGAAAGGTGTCATGCCTATATATGATGATGACATTGATTATAGTGAGGCATCCTATATGAAGTGGACATGGTTAGGCCATGCATGGTATGTTGAATGCATCGAGATGAATGCATGTGATATTATGAACGACTAATGATTGAAATGATGAGTTGATGACAATTCAGGAGCCATTTCAAAGGTTGTTATGAATGCAGGATAGTCATGATCAATTGACTGCCATAAATGTTCTATGGAAGAGCAAGGTGGTATGAATGATACGCTTGTGAAGTAAGGAGTATCTAAACCTTTCATATAATTTCATGAATGCTGTGACTATACCTTGCAATGTTAGTATGATAATGATTGCATGAAGTAAAAGAGTTTTGGCATATATTGATGTGACTAACAGCTAGAAGTATTTGAATTTTATAAATTCTGAAAATGCTCCAGTGATGGTTGTAGCAATGAAAAGGACATATGCATCCAAACTTACCAAGTGTTTGGTTGATTGAAGCTCATGTTTCAGGTAGATTATTTCAGGAATGGCAGTGTGATGTAAGACCCTGACCAATGCCAGAATCTACCATGTGAAAGAGCTTATTAAATTTGAATCGTGAATTTCAAATTTAAGGAATTGCTGACAACTACTAGTCACTACTGGCTTGCATAAGCTTGTGTTTGGATGTTGAAGCTTATGTTTCAGGAAGGTTATTTCGAGCATGGCAGTGTGAGGTAAGACCCTGACCAATGCCAGAATCTACCATATGATATGCATAATAGGTTGTTAAAATTTGAATTGTGAATTTCGAATTTAAGAAATTGCTGACAACCACTAGCCACTATTGGCTTGCATAAGATTGTGTTTGGTTGATTGAAGCTCAGGTTTCAGGTATATTATTTCGAGCATGGCAGTGAGAGGTAAGACCCTGACCAATGCCAGAATATACCATGTAAAAGAGCCAAACTTTATGAGAAGATTCTCATGGTTGTGAAAATAGTTGGTTGCTAAATTTGAATTGTGGATTTCAGATTTAAGAAAGTACTGACGACTACTAATCATTGTTGGCTTGTATAAGATTGTGTCAGGAGGGACGCATGGTAAGTGGGTAGTAATGTTATGATAGTAAGCATAAAATTATAATGAGCATAGTAGTGCTGCTTATAAGAGACCCACAATTGAGCAAGTCAATTTTTGTAGTAGATAGAATTGCAAATTCTTATTGAATTGGATTGCTAATGCCATTGCTTGGTTATGGAACGATCAATTGGATTGTAGTATTAGGTAATGACTGACTGTTTGGCTATTTGATGAATGTGTCAGGGGTACACACTATAGGAAGATCATGTGTGATGACTTGCAAGAGCCAAACGTCATGGGAAGGTTTTCCCTTGAAAATGGGTTTCGGGTGAAACGCCATTGGACATTTTGAAATGTCTCATCTGCACTGCATGTTTGGTAAATAACATGAGTGAGATGGTATGGGTTATGTTAGTAAGACATGTGTGGATGTGAAATATAAAAAGTAGATTGGGGTGGCTAACTGAGGGACTATTAACTCAGGAAAGGAGCCTCCATTCCTCCTTAACAAAGGCATACTGCGATGAAAAATGGATAAGTGTTCTGTGACCCTTGCTATGAATATGCATGTTTAATTATTAAATTCCATATGCAAAACATGTTTGATTTAATATCCATTATGACCGATTGCTTGAGTGTGAATAGGGCCTACATGAAACACACCGGAGAAGAGTGCACACTTTTCCGCTGTTGAGTCATGAAAGGGTTGTCAATATTGATTACACTCTAGGGAGTGGATGCACTCCTGGTGTCTCAATACTTGATAGTGAATGATGAGAAATGTGATTACAGTTTCTGAGCAATAATGCTGATGAGTTTGCTTGTATTGCTTGTGTTGCTTTTGTTGATAGGGTAAAGGTAAAGGTAAAAGGTAAAGGTAAATGGTAAATGGTTGTTGTGAGGGGTTGCGGAGTACGGGTTATTGTTGATATAAGTGTATGTTGGTATAAGTGTATGTTGGGCTGTTATATGCCTGGGGATCCATAGTAGATCCTAGACCTAGAAATGGTCATGTTAAATTTCCAAGCCCAGTTGACATGAGAATGTATTGGCTGGACATTGATTACTTGATGTTGTGGAGCAGCCGGCATGCTGACCTAACATCTAAGTCCATAGGCAATCCCAAGGCTTACAAAGTGAAGCAGGATCCTATGGACAAATGAGGAAAGGCACAATATAGATAAGTATTGGATTATTTTGCTTATGAGAATACATGTGTCTATGATTTGGTTATGATGTTTAAGCTCTTGTTCTAGAGATAAAACTGATGTGAATAAACTAAACATGTGAATTTATTCAATGTTTGGATACAGGTATTGCTAGAAGCGAGGAATATGAGAGCATCCTAGGGGTGCATGTGAACATGTGACTGTCCTGGAAGGATCAAAATGAGCGGTACTGAAAAAGGTGTTAGTAAGACGAGGGAGTCCTAGCAATTAAGACAAACCATGTGGAGAGACTCCATGGTTTAGAGGTATGGAATAGATCAAAGACACTAAGTGTCATGACCAAGAGAGATTGGTCCAACATTCATGATGAAGTGAAAGAGGATGAGAGCTGAAAAGCCATGGCAGTGGTGTGGGTTCCAGGATGGAACAAAACAAAGAGGGGAAAAACTCTTACTACTCTCTCTTGCCTTTTGATTACACATATATATATATATATATATATATATATATATATATATATATATGTTTATGCATTGTTAAAACAAGGGATTGTTGAATGCATGTATGATTGAGAATGAAATGTGTGTATTTGATTAAGTAAATTTGTGAATGCTGGAATAGTTAATTCCCTGCCCAGGAATGGACATGAGTTAGCTCATGTGCCTGTTGGGAAGGCATGAAAATAATGAAAGCCTCATTGATGAGACTTGGACTATCATGCCAATTGGGTAATTAACTGACTGATTTTAATGACTATATTATGCTTGGTCTGATAGGATTTCAATGGTGCATTTCACAGGTGAGAAAAGTGATACTTGGTGGTGCACATTGTTCATGGCAGCAGATCAAAAGTTGCTGGACTTAGCTGTAAGTCTCCTTCAAGTTATTGCCAAGACCCAAGAGAATCTTGGGGAGATGCTCAAGATACAGAAGAGGCAGAGTGAAATGAACCACCAGATTTTGCAAGACTCTATTGGTTTGCAAAAGGAGGTGAAAAGCCTTCTGGGAGCAATTGACAAAGGAAAGGAAGGTGAATCAGCAATGGGACAATTGTCCAAGCGACCCGATAAGAAATGGTCCAGGCATGAAGACTCAAAGGAAATTGAGCAGGTAAAGATGAAGCAACCAGTGAGATGCTGGACATGCAGAGGACATCATTTACACCAGGACTACCCAATGAGGGAACATGATGAAGGCAATAGCTGCAAAGTTCTTAGACTTCGGGATCAGCTGGAAGCTGAGAACCAGCAGGAGAAGTACATGGAAGCCGAGGATATTGGGCTTGAACGTTCAAAGTAAATGATTGGACGTGGGACAGATCTGGAATTTTGAAATTTTGATGTGCAATTGTATATGTATTATATACATGTAATGGAACACCGAGGACGGTGTTATTCCAAGGGGGAGGGGAATGTCACACCCCCAGTTTTGACCCCATTTGCATGATGTATAAAATGTAATTAATCATGGTGAGGAGCTCAAGGAAAAAGCCCCACCATTGATTTGGTTGTGTATGTTTCAGCAATAGGGGTAGTTGCCGATGGTCTATCGTACTATGTGGCACATTATAACTTGACATCATGTAAATATGCACATCAAATAAAATAAACCACAACTAGCTACGGCAGTGCAACGTTGAATGAAAAGGGCATGGTTTCGAAGGATGAGGGGTAGAGGATGTCAAACCTTGATCTATGGGGGAAAAAACCATGTGTTTCCACCTTGCTGTGTCTATGCCATATTCCCTTGTCAACCTCTTCAATGTCTTGATTTTTTTAGTTGGGGGTAGTTATTGCATGAGGAAACGTGGGCATGGGGAGGTGTCGATTTTGGCAGGCTGCTGTCAGTTCAGACGATACGCATGCCCAACGGAGAACAATCGTTTATCTCATGCCTGGTCTCCACTCTTCCCACCGCTTCTGTTCTTCCTCACGCGCACCCGGTCTCCACCTCCACCACCATCTTCTTCATGGTCTGGTTCCTTCTCACGTGCAGAGTCGTGGTCTGTTCATGCTCATCCACGGGGATCTGGTGCATTCCTCATGCGCATAGCCATTGCTGTTTCTCTTCACGCATAGGGACTCTGTGTTGGTTTTGGTCACGCAGGGAGCAAGAGAAATCGTGGCTGTCGCTTGGGATTTTCAGTATAGGAGCCATCTCTCACTCAAGGACTGTGTGTGTAAGTTCCCTTACTGATTTGTGGTCCATGTATATGTTTCCCTCTATGTGTTGCGGTTTGGGGGAAGTGCTCTCATGCCTAGACTGGTTGGGGTCATTTCCCATGTCGTGAGTCGTGCTTACTGGTTACGTTGTGGAACTGTTGTCTTCCCTACATTTTGTTGACTGTGGTGCTCAAATTTGTTTGGGCCACTGTTGATTTCCAATTCGTTGGTTGAGTTTTCCTCTGTCCACGCTGGGAGTTGGCTTCTCCTCTGTTTGGGACTGTGTAAGTTGCCTAGCCATTACCTAGAGGAATGGTGTGTGCTGTGGGCTATTGATTTCCAATCTGTCAGTTGAGTTTCCCCTATTTTGGACTGTGGATTTCTGCTATCATTCATTGTGTGTTTGTGGCTGCTGAAGGACCCTGGTTTGGGTTGCAGCTGAGTTGTTTTGGCCATGTTAGGGCCAAGAACAACTCTGAGTTTCCTTGTGGGCTTGAGCTGTGTCTCACTTTTCATTTGGGGCTGTCACTGGTTGCTTTTGCTTCTTCACAGGGCTGTGAAGGGATGGTTTTGCTGCATGTAAGCAGTGGTTGGTCTTTGGACTGTGCTGGCTTGGCCGGTCTGTTGATGGCCTGATAAACCTAGCTATGTTGGTTTGCTGAGTGTGTCCCCTGGCTATGTGTAAGCCTGCATTGACCCTTATCCTTGGAGGAATCATGCCCAGCTCGGGGGTGGCAACATTGCTGAGAGATTGATGAGCAAGCTAGCCTATGGTTGGGTGGAACATTGTAGCAACGTAACTGGTTGCGGGATTCTTCATCAAAAGATAAGTACCGTTGCTATTCCATCTCTGCAATTATATTGATGTTTAATGAGTTATGATGAACATGCTGAATGTTGGTTTATGAATATGTTTGCTTCCACTGAATGATTGAGGAATTATGCATCTTGTATGATGTTTTATGCACTCTGTTATGCATGTTGTTTAAGCTTTTAATATCAGCATTTTTCTGTTTATGTTCATGGGGTTGCTTGCTCGGCTATTGTGGTGTTCGTCGCGTCCTCTTTGCTGGTCCAAGGGATGGGGACGTGACACACATAATTTATGTCGATACCATTTTTTTCCACTAGGTATTGTAAGTAAACCACTCCATCAAGGATATTCTGAAAAGATACAACAATATGTTCAACATGTTGATTTTTTTCCACTACGTACAAGTCAGCCATGCCATGTGTTTAAGTCTTGTTTTGGTATACATAGGGAATGTTGGTTACTTTTGGATTGTTGTTGGTGGAATGTATGTTTTTTACAAGATGCTAGCATGATTCTATGATATTGTCCTAGGTAAATTTGATTCACACTTGAATAACAAGTTTCATGTTTTATTTATTTTTTGTTTTTATTTATTTTTATTTTCTTGTTGAAATTCAAGAAAAACCACAATAATTAGATTTGAGTTTCCTTAAAACAAAAAGATATAGTTCCACTTCTCTATAAGTTCAAATCAAAACTTCTATATTTTATTAATAGTTTAATTTTTTTTAATCCTTAAACTATTAATTGAATTTTCTAAAATTTAAAATTTAAATTTATATATTTCATTAACTTTTTCATAAACATTTAAAAATATATATATAATTTTAAACTAATTTTTAAAATTATAATTATGTAAATTCTTTCATCCATTTAAAAAAAATAAATTACATTTCCAGTTTTCCATAATTTCATGTATAAATTTATATATTTTACTATTATTTTAAAATATTCTAAATCTATAATTTATAATTTTCAAAATGTTGAATATATATATATATATATTTTCTAATAAATATATATATTTTTTCTAAAAAAATATCAAAAATATAATTTTATCTTAAATTATGGATATCTATTATTTTTTTTATTTGATATTTAAAAAAAAATTAAATCATGAATTTTTATAAATTTTTTAATTTGATTTTTTTTTCAAATTTACACACTTATATATTAATTTTTTTTCCTTAATAACAAGAAGATCCACATTTTCATCATACTTTTGTTTGAGCTTGAAAAAAACTAAAATACATAAGTACACTTTTCAATAAACTAAAATCAAAATATATCAACTAATAAGTCTAAACATCCATATCATATTTTATTATCAAAAAAATATTGATAAGAAATACAAATATGAATTAATATAATATTTTAATTATAATTATAACTACAATTTATTTTAATTAAATAGTTAATAGTTTATATATATA
>LPNX010331172.1:105012-181268 GCA_001517045.1 Pseudotsuga menziesii
CGCGTTTAGAGTTTGGATTTTTTTCAATCCTTCGTGTATTATTGGAGGAATGAAAAAAATTGGGTAGCATTTCTGCTCGTCCAGCACACATTTCAAAATTAAACCGGTAGCATAAACAGTTGTTGGTTAATTGAAATATTTATAGAAATTTGAATTTTTTCAATCCTCCGTGTATTCTCGGAGGATTGAAAAAATTTGAGCAACATTTCTACTCGCCAGGAACACATTTAAAAATTAAACCGATAGCATAAATGCTACTGATTGACAATATTTATTTAAAACACAAAATTAAATTTTAAATAAAAATCAAATTTCAATTTTAAACATATTTTAAACGCTACCGGCAGCATTTCTACTTGTTGGCACACTTTTCAAACATACTAGACAAAAAAAACCTAAAAACATCTATAACAATGATTTTTTTATTTTAACCTAACATTTTAAAACTTAAAGCAAAAACTAAAATTCCATTTAAATTTCAAAAAACAAGGTTTGGGGGTTACCTCTGTGCTCCGACATCATGGTGGAAGGGGGCGTGGCTTGCGTGGTATCTTGTTCGAGGTATTCGAGGGCACAACTGCTTGGGAAAGGTCTCTGAGGTCGCAATAGTTCGGTCGATATGCTTACTCGATCGAGGGATTTTTGTGGAAAAATCGGGGAAATGGCCGCGGCTCTGCCTACAGCCCTATTTATAATTTTTTTTAACAGGAACATCGATCGAGGTCAAGAACTTGATTGAGGTCATGAACTCAATCAAGGTTTTGTTTAACCCTCGATCGAGCTATCGGTAAACCCTCGATTGAGATATGAAGACCTCAATTGAGGGTATACCAATAGCTCGATCGAGGGTTGTATAAAACCTTGATTAAGCACTTGTTAAACTCTCAATTGAGGGTACATTTTTTGCATTTTTCCAAAAATTGTAACCCACCTCTATGGATGCACCCTAAAATAAGATGAAATGCTTCAACTTGATGATGATTTGAGATTGGAAGGAGGACATCATACCCCGTTGAACCCCAACAGTTTCCATTTTCCATACTAATTTTTTCTTGTTCCAAATAAAATAGAAATTTTTATTCTAACAAGCTGCCATGTTGTGTGAAATTTCACATCACATGTGATCTTGTCACCAAGAAGGGAAGAGTTTTGGGTAATGAGTGTAGGGAGAGGTTGATAACACAAGTTTAAGTCCCATTCCCACATCAAATTAGAAAACGGGCATAAATGTATCAGAGTCTCTTCCTGATGATAGAAAAATGCACTTGCGTTGAATCACTAATAGATACTTAAGGCGTTGGCTAAGAGGAAGGCTTCCCAAAATCAAGGAGAAAGCGAATAATGTTTTCTTGTTACAATTTAGGTCTAGTTTGGAGTGGTGGTTTTTACATTCTGAACTTCCTTAGTTCTATATTTCGAGAATAATGAGTCTTTGTATGGAATGATGAATCTTATATGTATTTTCAATTGACTCTTGAATAATTGATTGAATGAAAACAACCATTACTAGTTATCATAGTGTTTAATTTTTAATGATCATATATTATAGTTTATTGTTCTAAATTGGAAATTATAGATAATTCAGAATACATACATACATAATTACTTAGGGCATGACTACTATTTTTCAAAATACGTTAGATTAACAAGTTGTTACCATTCATAGAAATCGCATCTTTGAGGTGACTTCCCATAAAATTTGGAGTATCGCATCAGTCCTCTTGTCTTCCATATAAAAGTGGAGAAACCTAGTGCGTATTATACATACCATGCTAACTTTTTGAAATTGAGGTGGGGTAAGATTTTGGAAACATATTAAATAAATGAGATGAGTTGTGCTAACATCTGAAATGACCTCAACAACATTTACATTCTCATGAAGCAGTGCATCTACATCTACTAGCTTTATCACATAATATTCAAGCATAAACTTCATTAAAATATATTATTGTTTTAAATTTTATTAAGATGGGGTAGTGAAACTTTATAAGTACAATTAATAACATATTAATAAATGGTTGTAATTTCATTGATGAGAAGTGGAATAAGAATCATGTTATCTGCTTAAACATGTACTACTTGAAATAAGAAAATATGGCTTCTTTTTTCTATTTTTTTTTATCTTTACTATTTTCTTCGAGAAACTTGGTATTGTGAGAAAATTTGACAATCTTCCCTTGCGTTTGATAGTAGTAAATGTTTATTGTTTATTCTTAATCCTTTTTATAGTTAGCAGGTTCTGTTGGAGGTGCAACAACTTCTCTTGTTCGAGTGCCAATAGAGGTTTGGAAAAATGATTATTACATAATTTTGATCATGTTAAGCATTCATTATCCACATTAAAGTCAGTTTATTTGGTGTTGTCCTATCAATTAAACTTGACTAAATAATGCAGTTTGTCAAGCAAAGGATGCAAATAGGGTAGTTTTCCAATTCTCTTGATGTTGTGCTTTGTATTATTGAAAAGGAAGGTGTTAGAGGTCTATATGCGGTATTACATATTTATTTCACATGGTATATGTTTATATTTGCTATATGTTGATTCTTTTTCTTTAAATATTTCATTTGGATTTCATATAGTCTGAACTTTAGATTTTAGTTCCCATTTTCACGTGTTGGCATATATATTGTCATAGAAGACTCGCTTGTAGAATTTTTTCAGTTGTTAATAATTTGAAAGTGATGATGCAAAAAATAAAGTAGGTTGTATCTCCAGTTTAATGTATATTTCCTACTTCAAATAAGACTAAAAATTAAGGGTTTAGTAAATATTTAAAATTTCGACTTAACCTCTTCTATTGTTGCAAGGATATGGGTCATTTCTATTACGTGATTTTCCTTTTGATGCAATCCAATTATGTATATATGAGCAACTTAGGATAGGCTGCAAGCTAGTGGTAAGCATTCTTTCCATTTTTTTCTTCTAGAATTGTACTTCTCTTCTTCCATATTGGTTACTATAACATGTAATGAGATAATGTGTTGCTTATGCATTCTGTGTTGCGAAGGCAAAGAAATCAATTGCATTATATTAAGCTTTCCAACTATTATGCTTTGTTGTAAGTTCCAACCTTTATAGGTATGGTAATTAGTGTAACATAATATTTCTCATTTATAGCAATCTTATTGCTCAAGTTAATATTGAAAGCCGGTGAAATAGTTGCAACATGAGGCTAATTGTATTCATAGTTCATAGGTCTTGAAAGTTACTTTTGTAAAGTTCACTTGCCTGCATGGGATACTATTTCCAATCTAAAAAACACAAAAAACGTAGCATGGTTATTAAACTGGGAAATGCTATTACACCATCTTTCTAATTTGCAAACTAACTCCATGAAAATGCCATATCTTTTTTTTTATACTAGAATAATGATATATTTACTAGATATAAATTGATATTACACAGTGTGTGATCCTACAACTTTAATCCATTAAATGACTAATATTCACTACAAAATCAGATATACTTGGATGACTAATATCATTACCCCTTTTTCCCATGCCATTACTTGACCCTACTGTGTTAATGATAATCCAAAAACTGCTACCAATTAGACAAAAAGTGTTATTGCTACTCTGTCAACTTTGCTCCACACCTGCATTTTCTTCTTGTTCACTGGCTAAAAGTAATGGGCTTATCACCTAGATGGGTAATCCATTCTACCAGTATCATGAAGTTATAAGTTATACCTTATAGCCCTTTTATCTATTTTTCTACCCTTAACCACTAGCATTACAAATGTACATCAACACATATGATCATTTTTTAATTTTACCATTTTGACAGAGTAGGCATGCTTTTATTCCCAATATTCAAAATATCATCCCCTTAGCTTAACAATATCTCTAAGAATATCAAGAATAAAAATTTAAACATCCTTAAGGTCATTTTTTATGCTAGTCAACCTAGTTCTCACCTAATAACAGAGCTCACTTGCAGCCATGAACACATCCTTTCATCTCTTTATATGCTTGGGACTTGCTGATGTTCCCTCTACATAGGATAACCTGAAGCTGAATGATTCCTTGTAAATTTATTCTCATGCTACGACACCTATAAGTATGGATCCTATTCATTATCAATGGTGATCTTCTATTCCCACCCTTATCTTAGAGACCATCCTTGTTTCCATAACCTACTCCAAAATGAAATGCAATTAAATGGAAAAACAAACATAAGAAAATGTAGCAACTTGGGCATGGATTTGATGAAATTTGAGAGACTATTTACATTCACCCAACAAAGTCTATAATTAGCTTAATTCCCTAAAAATCATTAGATTTTGTTCTCCTTAATATATTAAGAATGCATGCAACAACTATAGTCATTTGGAAACAAAATGTTCAACACCCCTTAATATTTTAATTTAATCCAATTTGAATCAATAATCTTTTTTATGGAGCTATTAGAAGTTGAAATCGTCTGCGGTGATATTCAACAAAACCATCAAGGAAATATTGGGTGTAATAACAGAAAACTATCCCAATGTTGTGTTATCTCACCTTCCCTCACTTCAATTTAGAGCATTCTCGCCTAGGGGGGTATCCCTAGGAAAACTTAGAATTAAACTTTAGTAAAATGTGATCAGTCCCTTAGGCAATTGGGGGAATGGAAGAGGAGAAAGAAAAAAATATGAAAGACAGATTGGTTGAACCTCGATCTTACTGATTAAGTTCAATGCCACAATGAAACATTAATAAACGAGAAAGCTATTTAATGAATAAATATATATATATATATATATATATATATATATATATATAAGAGTAATTCCAATAGTCAAAAGAGCTCCTTGCATTACCAAGCCTGGAAGTACAATTCATAAGATGATAATTTCTCATATCAACTTTTCAATTTCATTAATATCAACCTCCTATGATAAATTATATGTGTCCATAATGAGAAGCGATAAGAGAGAATAGGGGTGATAATACTTATGAAAAACTGAAGACCAACTGATTCCTTTTTTCTCATTCTCCTCTAGCTCTAATTCAATGAGTATGAGAGGTTAGGTTTAATTCCTCTAAAAAATAGAAGAGAGGAATAACAAATATTATCTTCTCTCACTAGGGCTCATTCCTTTAAGCTAATCATAGCACAATTTAAGAGCCATCTACTAATGCACCTTCCATATAAATATGCCAATAATAGTAAAAGGAATCCGTATGAATAGGTAGTGTAACTTCCAAGTTAGTGGTGCCCTGTAAAGGGAAATGTAACTACAATTAGGAGATATCCTCGTGAAATAAATCATGCATTAATGACCAATATAACTACCAGGGAATGTTTACGTCCTACAAAAAATTTCTCATGCACTAATGCACCCTCATTGATGTTTGGTAAAGCTAAAGTTTGTAACTCTTAGCTTGGTGTGCACTCCTCTATTTTCCAAGTATAGGAAAATGTAGCTCCCACGGGAGGTTCTCTGCTGCTATCCCATATGGTGCAACTTTTGTTAATGAAATTGTGGATAGGTCTTGTTTAAGAACAACCTAGTGGCCAATTGATTGGAAATAAATCAACCACTAACCCGGCACAACTATGGAATTCACCCCCAATGTGTCACTACTAGAATAAACTCCTCTTTTAAGTTTCCTAATCCTACAGATGTGCAGACCTAAACTAACTAAGGGAGAGACCCTAACAAGATTTCTCCAATGTCAACTAATAAGGTTTGATTAACCAAAGGTACTAATATAGATACTTTTGGATATAGGTGCCTAAATAAGGTAAGAAATGGGATTAATACACACTCTAGTCAATGATCCAAGGTAACTCTAAGGATTTGGATCAAAGACGTTACAATGAAAAATAAAGGCATGATACAATAACATTGATTTATATTTAAAAATTTAAGCATGAATCATGTAGGCATTGACATAAAACATGGCACTAATGATTAAGAAATATATGGCAATCAAATCAGATTGCTAATATACTATCATCCATGAACAACTATGTCAATTAAACATATGTGAGCTTGTCTCCTGGCAATCAGAAAGTACCCCAAAAATTTCAAAATTTGTATTTTTCTATAACTTTGGTTGGTTCCATATTATCATGGTATATATTGAACTTTGGTTGGTTTCAAAATACAATTCATTGCATGTAATACGTAGATATTGAACATCTCAAATAAGTAGCGACTCGTACCATCACTGATGAAGTCCTTTCAAAATGTAGGCAAGGAAAGATCTTCCTGAAGCATAAAATGCCATCATTGGCGCTTTTGATAGTATTAATTGTTGGCATACACCTAAATACATTATTAATTATTACTTATTTATTTACTACTATTTATTTTCTCATCACATGCAATTATATTTTACTTCTGCTATTTTTTTATGAATTTGTTTGGATAGTTCCATTGTCCAATTATAACTAATTTGTGGAATTGTTTTGGTGAATGGAGTAATTGTAAGCTCCTGTCTGTAATTGAATTAAATAGCCTTGGTCCTTAACTAAGCTTTTCTAAGTTCTAGTGAAGGGGAATAAGAGAAGAAAATTTCATTTGATGAAATCTTAAAGGGTGGATATGAGATGGAAGAAAGAAAAATATTCGATATAATCATATATAGATGTAAACATCCTAGAGTTATAGATGTATCCAAAAGTTCAAAATATGCAAATGGTGAAAGACCTACTCATAGAGCTAAAGAATGCACTCTTTCAAGCTATGGTTGGAGGAATCATTAGAAAAGAGGTTTGGTGATTTGATTTTGTTTTATGTTAGCTCTAACATAATTTGGTATCCAATGAAATGTCTAGTGTGAGGGTGGATCCTACACAAAAATATGCTAAATTTACAGTCTAATAGGAATACTACCCCATGGCAGGTCTATGGAAGCGATATTAGAACAATCTGAGCATCTCTTCAATGCATGCTTTGTCCACACAATTAGTGTCAATTATGTAATATTGTAGATACCTATTGCTGATTGGGCACCCAGGCAAGTTGAATGATTAATGGGTTCTTTATTGAGATGTATTGCAATGCAAATTCCTATTGGGAAAAGTAAGAGTTTCTCAAGAACATGATAGAGAAATATATTGTCTTTTGAAGGTTTATTGAATTTAAAAAAAGATAAATCAAAATAAAATAGCTTTTTCTTCTTGCATAACTTTTAAATCTTGGTTTTAATGACCCTTTATTTAGAATAATTAAGGTTCTATCTATAGCTGGACTGACATGTATTGACTTGAATACTGCTAGAACAAAACATTGTTATACTTTTAAGATCAATGAAATAAGTTTGTTGTTTCATCCATATTTTGTATGTGTTATAAACATGCGCTTTGGGATACCTTATAGCCTACTATGTATCTCACGTGAGAATCAATAATTTTCTCCTCCCCAATATTATAACCAATAACTAGTTAATGGGAACTTTTTAACTATTCTATCCTTGTGCATAAAGGGGGGAAGACAATTTTTGTTTGCTATGGATTGCATTGGAATCTTTAATAATGCATCAAACTATGAGAAGCATTGGGGAAAAAATTGTTTTCTATAGAGGGTGTAAGCAACATTAAATTTGATTGCTTAACTGGTATTGAATGGTTTCAATATATCGATATAGATTTTCCAGGTGTTTAAATTCCTTCAGATTCCTTTTAATTTCAATATATTCCCTACAAATATTCAGAACTGACTCATTTTCAATAAAATAAGAGTGAAAACATGAAGTTGGGAAACACTTTTACTTGTTTTTTGACAAAACAAATTGCAAAATTGTATGTTTTTCAACTTCAACCCCTTCAAACCGATATCTCAATTAGGAATTTCACCTTGAATTAAACACAAATGCTTTAGAGAATTGAATTATCTACGTACTCATATTTTTTTTTAAATTATCGACAAATACTAGGGCAAATTTGAAGGGCACCAACGACATATACTTTAAAATTTTAAGTATGAATAATGACTGACCTTTGTGCCCTCCTTTTTTCTTAGAGATAGTTATTTATTTTAGGGAAACAAAATGTATAATCATAATATGCACTCATTGTAGTTGTGCATGGACTATATGTCTAGGATTTTTGGACTTATACGCTATTTTTTATTATTTATCGAAATAATATATGTACCAAAAACGATGCCTTATTGACACATGGTTTTGTCATCTCATTTTCTTTCAAATGTGACTCTTATCAAAATAAGTAAAAGCACCCCTTTGAAGAGGACACTGGAAGGAACAACCTTGTGATTTAAAAAAAAAAAATTGCCTTTGTCTTTGTGACGATATTGAATTTTTATTGTCACTGATTTTTAAGTCACTAGTTTTTTTAATGATAAATTCTAGAAAAAAAATCATCAAAAATAGAAATACTAAATGAAATTAAAATATATATATATATATATATATATATATATATGAAGAGAAAGTAGATTGAATGATGAATCTACTGGTATAAACTCTGACAGGTAATTCTCATTTTTTGCAGTGTTTCAACCTTGCTAAAGTCAGACATTTCTGAAAACTACATAAATGGTGCCGAAAATGTTGACTAAAAACCTCTCGGCTAAGAAAATCTCTCGGGCGAGAGGTATTTTTGATCGAAAACTAACCCAAAGTTAAGCAAATCTCTTAGCTGAAAGTTATTTTAAACTCTCAGATGAAAAAATAAAATATATCTCGACCGAGAGTTTTCTTCGAGAATATTTTTATGGTCCCACCATTAAACTCCGTTGATTCCGACAAGATTCCAAACTTCTCTCCTGAGAGGTGTATAAATAATCTCTCATACGAGAAATTTTTTATCTATCTCAATCGAGAAGTTGTAAACTAATTTTTCAGCCGAGAGTTGGAAGAGCGTGTTTTAGCTGAGAGTCCACAGAGCATTTTTGCTCAAAGAGTTTCCAAAGAGTGTTTCAATCGAGAGTTTGTAGAACGTTTTTCCACATAGAGTTTACAGAATTTTTTCCAGCCAAGAGTTGGCATAGTGTTTTTCAGCCGAAAGTTGGTAGAGGGATTTTCAGCCAACAGTTATTATATTCATATTGCAACTGGGAATTAACATATCAAATTTTTCAGATCTATTGAGATTTCACATTATTATTCAGGCCACAAATTTTATTTTTATCAAGGTATTTTCTTTAACTCTTGTTTTGGAAGGCTCTTATTTTTTTCATCAAACACCTTCTATGAAAACTAGGACTATGGGGATATATTCTTCTTGACAAGCTAGAGCATGGTAGTTTCAATTTTTTTTATCCTTCAACCATTAATGACAACAAGCATTTTCTCAAGGCCAACTGAGCTAGTTTCCCAACACTTAGACATTTTCATGACTTTCTGCAAAGTTTATCCTGAAACCCTATTTTGGCAGATCCATATCTTCTTCCTCATGAACCTTCAAATCGATCTAAAGATGTGGAAAGGTAGACTGAATAATCAACATATTCCAGGATACAATATGGATATAATAAATCATATTTATATGTATTATATGTGTTTTGGAATATAATAAACCCACTCATAAAATAATTAATCATTATTTGATTAATTTCCTACCCATTAGCTTAGATAGTTGGCATCCACTTGCACCTTAGAGTAAACACTTGCCATCTATATCCTAGGAATTATTTATTTCTGATTCTAGGCTGATCTTTACCACTTTATGGCCATCCAAAATTGGTAACTATGCTTTACAATAGATTCCGCTTTATTTGCTTTATCCTGCTTTTCTGTGGATAAGGTAAAGCTAGTCAACTAGGAAACTGACAGTTTTTGTTTCCAACCCATCCTCCATTATTTTCTATCCATATTCTAGGATTAGAAATTCTTTCCTTCACTCATCATCACTCACACATGCTATTGCTAATTCATGAGGTGCTTGGTAGATTGGGAAAGTTCTTTAGTCAACTATGGGGTTTATCATAATTAGTCGCTTTATGAGCTAGCTTGAGTTGTCTTCTAGCAACTCCTTTTTCCTTTATAAGGATGTATCACCTATGTAATAATATTAATTATCATTTATTGATCATTCATTAGTGTGTGTTCATTAATTCTTCTTCTTCTCTCCTTATGCTAATTATCTACAATTCTATGTGAGGTTAATTGTGTGCCTATATCCTTAGCATGTTTATGAAATTCTTTATGCCATCAAGGATTTAGGATTTCTACATGGTATCAGAGCTAAGGATATCAAATCTCTATGTGATATTATATCTTTGAGAGTTCATTAATTAATCCTCCTTTTCATATTTGTAGGTTTATTTTGCAGGTCCAACTTCGAATGGATTCAAGAGTATCATTTCCTTTTCTTTCTCCATTCACAATCTATTCAGAGTGGAAATTGAAGATGATTTCATATCTAAAGAGACAAGGTCTCTATGAGATATCTATTGGAGATGGTGACGAGTCTTATGAAGAGCCAAGTGACTGGTTAAATGACTATGATAAAGTATATGGAGCTATCTGTCTAGCTATCTCTCCAAGCATGCGCTACCTTATTTAATCTGTTGAATACCCAAAGGATCTTTGGACACCATTGGATAGAGTTTTGGGAAAGGACAATGAGGATCCTTCTAGCTATGTGGAGAGTGCCTCTAGCTCCTAAATGATTTCTCTCTCTCAAGATGTCTCAGCCTCTACATTCTTTGATGAAGTTGATCATGGAGAAGAATTTTCTCATATAGTTCTTGTTGCTACTACTCTCTTTGATTCAAATGCCTCTTCTTTCAATCAAGAAGAAAATATTGAAGAGCCATCTTTTTCTGTTTCTCTTGAAGTAGAAGACCTTGATTCATCTTCTTATGATGTTTTTGATGAAAAAGAAGTGACTAACAGAGCTTCTATTTCTATTGATTATTCACTCACACATTTAGTGTTCTATATGTCTTCTATCATGGATTCAGATATCCATATGCTAGACCTCTCACACCTTGTGCATGCCTCTCTTCTTGATGGTGCACAACCCAGTGACTTCTAGGATGTTTGCTTAGCCAAATCAAGTCCTTTTAGTGTCTTACCAATTACCATAATTGATCCCATGTGCTTCTGAAGCTCCTCGTTTGTTCTTGGAACTCATTCTCAGAGCCTCCTTGAATATTTTGAACATCACTATCTTTCCTCCTTACATTCTTCTACCATAGAGGATTCTTTACCAGTATATTCCCATGAGTCTACCATTGTGCTTATTTGTGATATCTTGGATTCTTTGGAAGCTAGATCAACCCATGGATCCCATTCATTTGCACTCTTTGATCCTATGCCTTCTCTATGTTCCTACAAGATCACTTGCACACATACTCTATGTGTAAATCAATATAGAGACATGATACATTCACTTGGACAATTATTTCACCTATCTAGAGCTCATTTCATCTCTAATGGTTTGAATTTCAAGTCATATAATCATCTTGGAGCTAATTACAAGTCTCAAGATCCTTTAGTATTTCCTTCACATCATTGGATCTCAGTTGTTCTACATGGTCCTAGTTTCCATCCTGCAGCTGTCCTTGATCCAGGTGAGCAGATTTATCTTCTTCCCATGAAGAATATTTCTCCAGACATCAGAATTTAGTCTGGAGAAGTAGCAACACCAACACTTCAACATTTTTGGTATTTCTTTTCATGTACTTTCTTGAGGGAGCATTTTCCCCTTGAGGTTTTTCCTCTTTCCTCATTTCGTTGGACAAGATAAATTGTAAAAGGGTGACCATAGAATTGTTGTTGGGCCCTATATGCATATATATTTCTGATTAGTTTAGGGATATCATCTTAAATTCAAGCTTAAAGTGAGGTGTTGGAATATAATAAACCCACTCATAAAATAATTAATCATTATTTGATTAATTTCCTACCCACTAGCTTAGATAGTTGGCATTCACTTGCACCTTAGAGTCAACACTTGCCATATGTATACTAGGAATGATTTATTTTTGATTCTGGGTTGATATTGACCACTTTATGGCCATCCAGAATTGGTAACTGCGCTTTCCAGCAGATTTTTCTTTATTCTACTTTATCTTCTTTATCCTTCTTTTCTGTGGATAAGGTAAAGCTAGTCAACTAGGAAACTGGCAGCTTTTGTTGCCAACCCATCCTCCATTATTTTCTCTCCATTTTATAGGATTGGAAATTATTTCCTTCACTCACACATGCTATTTCTAATTCATGAGGTTCTTGGTAGATTGGGAAAGTGCTTTAGTCAACTATGGGGTTTATCATAAATATAATTAGTAAGCCTGCTTTATGAGCTAGATTGAGTTGTCTTCTAGCAACTCCTTTTTATTTTATAAGGATGTACCAGCCATGTAATAATATCAATTATCATTTATTGATCATTCATTAATGTATGTTCATTAATTCTTCTTCTTCTCTCCTTATGCTAATTCTCTATAATTCTATCTGAGGTTAATTGTATGCCTAGATCCTTAGCTTGTTTATGAAATTCCTTATGCCATCAAGGCTTTATAATTTCTACAATATGGAGGTCTATCTTCGTATGGAAGCTTAAAAAATTAACCCAACAACAAATTTCATCATCTACATCTAATTGAACCATAAATATTTTATGCTTACACAATAAGAACACACTCATTGACATTAAATGCTTGTAACGTTTACCTTGTTTTATTATTTGTATCCCTTGAAAATGAGTTCTGATCATAGCATTTACATTTCTGTATTGTCTTAAATTTTATTTGCAACCATGTTCTCAAATAAAACAAGGAGTGGTTCAAAATTCTACATGAATTATGTGTCAAAACCATACCAAAATGATACATCTAAAATTTATCATTTTGCTATTAAAAGAGGGTCAATTTTACAAATACAGATTACCATTCAAATGTAACTATTCAAATTCAACAAATTAATAACTACATATATATTCAGTGCATCCATCCTTCTTGATACCGCAGTAAAGATGATCATAACCTGTTATACATGGCGCCAAAAAACCTAGGTAATATGCTGCATAAATATGATCATCAGTAGTACATGGCACTGAAAAGTTGCTAAACACTAAGATGGTAAAACAATGTCAACAAAGTAAACTCTGCATACATAACAAGAGGACCATAAACCCAAAATTTGGAAAACCTAAACTATTGCAACGTCGAAAGGAATAAAAACACTTTCAAAAGAGAAAACAAATAGAAAGAAAACTCAAAAAAGTTCAGTTAGATCATCTCAATCACTGGTTTTTGCTGAAATAATCAACAGTCAGCAATAAATCAGAAATAAAAAAAACACACAGGTAGATTGTCAATATTAGCAGAGGATGACAGTCAACTCTAGAAGCTCATCTTTGTGGTTATGAATGTAAGCCTATGGGTGTGAAGAGGGAAGATTCATAAATTGTTGTGTGCTTTTCTCTGTAGGCTATGTGAAGCAAAGGTTTTCTTCACATGTGTCTAGACATCTAATCTTGCATTCATAGGTAAATTTATGCATGTATGCACAACATATTTACTCCCATCCATTCATAATTTCTAGACCTCTTAGAATCCCCAAGACTCCACATTCTGAATAGGGTTATTGGCACAATTCACTCACCTCCAACCATCTTAAATAACTAAATTTAAACAAATCATTTAAATTTCTTTTTTACTAAAACAAATCTTCATTAAATACTAAGCCTTCATTTCCTAAGCCACTATATCATCACTACAAAAATGGCCTTGTAAAATGAGTGATTCAGCAGCTCGATCATAGATATTGAATACTACTTCCCCCATAACATAAACTCACCCTAAAGATAATGCTACATACAACAAGCCATTTCCATAATAGCTCTATTTCTTCAATGAGCTATTCCATCTTGTTGAGAGATTGGCTTTATTTTTCCTCTTCTGTACTCTACTGGTATATTTTTGAAAAATATTTAGGGTTATATATTTCATAGAGTAAGTGGTTCTTTAATCAATCCATCTGAAATTTGTACCATATTTCCTTCAAAAACATTGTGTAAACCCTAGAAGGGGGCCTACAATTCATTATTTCATTTGAAATCTCAAACATCTTGTTGATGGTAGTTTCCAACACATATTGGTGAGAAAAAAACCAAGCTTTTGACTTTAGAGACAACCCTGCATATAAGACTAGAATGGGAATATCTAGCTACAACTTTCATGCTAGGTATATGTATACATATAGATATGTGTTCTCTACACTTTTCCAAATAATGCCACAACTCATTTTCAGATTGAAATTCATTTGGCTAACTGTGAGGCATGAAAGGAATTGAGATATGTGAGATTTTGACAAATTCAAGCATAGTTGTAAACTTGGTTGGGTATTTGTTGAATATCATGCACCTTCCTAGTGAACAATGTGAAAATATCATGACAACCTTTATTGGAATTTCCTTCATCCTATCTCTTTTTGAAGGGAGCTATTGATATGAGGCAATCAAAGCAATCGGTATGAATTTCCTTCTAGTATGAAGGGAGCTACTGATACATGCACAACACTGAAGACGAGGGAAAAAAATAAGGTAGGTGCCCACCATATTTAGAGAATTTGGTTTATTTTATGATGTTCTTTGCGAAACTGGTAATAATTTTATAAGGAGCCTAGATGGATCCTCGGCTAAAGTATCGTTTCCCTATAGATTATGCAAAGAACTCTAGCCTCTATTGCTTCTTGTGTAGATAGAGACCTCAGAAAGTGCCCTACTACAAGATGTGTTGAAGGGGAGCTTCCCCAAAAAAAAATCAACTCTGAGCAGTGAACTAAGCAAATCAAGGCCAACGAAGGCTGAGTCAGTGCCACTGCAGCACCTTATAAGGCAGTTAAAACCATTTTCGAAGAATTGTTTTTCATATGTGTTTTATGTTTAAAATATTCATTAGTGTCCGGATTGAATCAGAAAAGAACCAAACATTATTATTTAGAACCATCACAATTCCTTTTCCAATGATACTGAGTTATTCAAACTATGCTTTTGTGCAGATATATCGTTGTTCAAGTACTATGAGCAATCTCTTGAAGTTGTTTTCTCTCATACCAGTGATAAATTTATAGGGAGGCTGAGGAAATGGAATAAAAAAAAGCCGAGTTTGTTACCAAAGTGGAGGGGTCATCATGTCCTCATGTCAAGTGACTTCGCTGGGTACCTTGATGCACTAATGTAATTGACTAATTGATGTGTTTTCACTTCCTAAGGAAAAAATGAATTACTAGCTATTTTGGTCACTTTGATGTGGATAGGACCATTGTGAGTCCAAGCATTAACAAATCCTTTACTTCAAGAAGATCCAGCATACTTGAGCCATGTGAAAATTGTCCAAAAGTAGTTAGAGCTGCATTCATTCTCTCATATGCACATTCAAGATGGTGAAGGTGTAAGAGGTGAGGCTCAAATGGCCAATATTTTTGCATCAATAAACTAGTATTCAAAGGCAGACTGATCAATTCCATTAACACAATTGGATTGAATGTAATGAAGAAACCATAGGATTGTGAATACCTGAGGCTCCACAAACTAGTTGAGAAGTCTAGAAGTGGTTCTAGACATCCGAGATCAAGGAATAGGTCTGCCAGAGACAAACATAGATGTGTTCAAGTTAAGAAATGATAATATGTAGCTGGTGGTAGGAGAGGACATATTTTTAAGTTATATCATTCCAATGCAATATAAATCTCTAGTAAACTGGTCCCGAGGAAGCAAATGGAGGAAAAAATGAACATGGAATGGATTGAGAAAGAGTGGATAGGGATTCTAATTTCTCTAGGATGGATGGGTTTCAGTTTTAGGTGGAAGGAGGATGTATAGAGGATTCAAAAGAGTATATGTGGTTCTAGGTTCCTTCTTTGTTAATGATCAAATATTGGTCTCTATGCTTCAATTCAGGAATAAAAAAGGCTCCTAGACACCCATATTTTCTCCTGGAATCATCAGGTTTTGCACAATGTTTCTGAAATATAGTATGTTGGCTCAACATACTGAAAACCACTCAGACCTAGAACCAAACCAATAGTGTTCATGAAGTATCATTCCCATACTGGTCTTGTTTCCCATAAGGAATTGTGCTTTACTCCCCGAGGTGAAATCATGCAATCTAGTATAGAGAAACCCTATTATCAATATTACAAGAGATCCATCTAGTGTACCAAGAAGCAACCCTATTATCAATCTTACTATAGAGCCACATACAATCATGATAACAATATGGTGGGCCACAGATAGGAAAGGTCTCACAATCTAGGAAAACATCTAGGGAATGATGACACACATGCCCCCCCTATATTTTGAGAGTTAAAATCTAACTCTTCCAAAAGGTAAATACATTATGATTTCAAAAATATATGATGGAGGCACAAATCAATTTGTTCGTGTTGAAAGTTGTACTTAGAAGTGGGAAATAAAGGGTTGGCAACCTTAGTTTTTAATTCATAGTTTGGGACCTATTATGAAATTAAAGGCTTGGTATTTACATGAAAAAAATAAAAGGAAAACCAAGAGTTGGGATATTTGCTAGTCTAAATTTTGTGACGATTTCTCTTTTGTAGTAAAGTCTCCTAAAGTGACTACAACTTTGAAACTAATTAAAGAATTTTTTCTTACTAACAAGTTGCATAATTCCCATTTTATTGTTCTGTTCCCTTACTATCAAGAACTAGCTGTAATTAAGATTTGTATTAGACGATTGGACCTTCTTTTTTGTTGCAAGGATATTGATCGGGCTTGAGAGGGTGAACATGATTTATAGGATTTCAAGAATCTATCATTTAAGGAATTTAAAGGATCCAAGGCTGTTAAGGTAAAGAGTGAATATGGTGGTAATGTTTCATATACATAACCCCTAAAGTTGCAATGAGTTAAAAATGGGGGTGAGGAGAGACCCATGCTTGCTTATGTTGTATATTAGTGGGATGAAAAAACTATGCATGAGCTCATAAATCTAGTACTTGAGGTATATAAGGACCTGATTCCATAGATTTTCACTGAAATCAAGGAAATAATGGAAGAAGTGGGGGAGATGAAAATTGAATTATGTCCAGACATTATCCCATAAGACACCGATTACAAGATTAATCCCAAAGTTAAAGAAAAGGTGAAGAAAGAAACTAATAGAATGTTAGCTACATGATTAACATTTATGGTTAACAAATCTAATATGATTATCCCAATCATGTTTCAAATGAAGAAGGTGTAATATTAAATTGCAAACAATATTCATCCATACATATTTTATAGTTCACGGTGCTGACAAGGAGAGCAGAAACAAGCTGCCACAACACCCTCGGTGGTGACTAGGGATGCTACAATAGCCCTGGTGGCAGCACCGACACCCTTGGTGGTGGTCTAAGGCTACAACAACATCCTTGTAGGTGGTCTAAGGCTACAATGGTAGACTGCCATAACCTTGGTGGAGGCCACGGGTAGCATTAGATCATTGCTCCAACCTTCTCTAGAAGTCTAAGGAAACAACAGAAGGTTTCAACACTAAGGTAATCTTACCTTGCATATAAAAGATTTGAAAACACTTACAATAGCTATAAAAACAATAGTAAATATGCCCTTATATTTTTTGATTGTGGTGTTAAATCACTTAACATATTCACCCTTAACTTATGTCAAATCAACACGACATATAGTGTTGGAAATTACAAACCATGAAGATTATTGATGGTTGAAAATTAAATCTACAATTTACACAAGTATTGGACAACTGGAAACTTAAGTAATATGAAATATCCATAAAGATGAATTTCATGCACACACAATAGCCTTATCACAAGGCTAGTACAATCTTCTATCCCTCCAAAACCCTAGCTATGGAAAATGATGAAAACCCTTTCTCAAAACAAGGAGATCCAACAAGCATGCATCACACAAGAATGTTCTCCACGGAAATACATCTCCTCTTTTGGGTAAGATGTCTCATCTTTTTCTTCTCTCACCAAGTACATCCTAAGGTTTCTTCTGAAAATCTTCATCTTCTAATATACAATGGATTAAACCCTAACCAGGTAGTATTTAAGATCAGGCTCTAACAAGCTCACCACTCTAGGGATACTATTAACCCAAAAATCCCCACACAGCTTTCCATGTCCTACACCACCCAAGGACACCATCCCACAACACTCATTTCACTCCATAAGACCTTCCATTTGACCCCCAAACCTCCAAAAGAGCCCAAGGATGAAGAAAAGGGCTAAAAACCCCAAAATAGACCCTTAGGAGCTAAAGCCCTAAAAAAGGGGCTAAAATTAGGGAAAAAGGTGCTAAATGCCCAAAAAAGGGGATAAATCCTTAACCAAGGGCTTAAAACCCTAAAACCCCTTGGAAAAACTATATAAGGAGGGTGGGGGTTCACTCTCAAAACACTCCTCATTTGCATATTTTTATGATGCCCGTGGATGCTTTGAGACCTCTTGCTCTCAAACCACCCACTCTTTGTTTCCTTCATCTCCATTTCCCCAAGCCATTGCTTCCCAACCAAGAGAGAGGTGCTCCCATGAGCTAGGGCATGGTGGCCCATTTCCACCTAAGTGAGGTATAATCTCATTTTTGTTTATGTTCATTTGCTTATTTTGTTTTCTAACTCATATTGTCATTTGCAGGTTTTTCATTAACAATTGTTTGTAGGTTTTCTCCATGGTAGTATAGGTTCATTTTGCAGGTTTTGGAGGTGGAACCCTAACATTCTGTGTGTAGAGGGGTTCAACAATGATCCATCATCTCTTCTCTTTCATTTTCTGCTGTCATATCTAGTTTACAATAGTTGTCATTTATTTGTTCTAGTGTAGCTTAGCTTAGTTTCAATTCGCAGCTCTATTTTTACTGTTTTATAATGGTAGAAACCTACCCTTGTGCCTTATAGGCACAAGGGAGCCATTTATACCCCTGTAGTGAGGAGAAATTCTCACTACAGCTTTGGTGACTCCACTGGGTCGATCCCATAGGATCCTTGGGCACAAATTTCAAGCTTTTCAAGTTTTTTAGTTTTTACCCTAGTTTTCAAAAATGTTATATTAGATCTATTTAAATTTTCTTTATTTATTGTTTTATATCAGTTCCGAAGCCTCTGTTAGGTCGAGCTGAGTCAGACTGACCCCAGTACCAGTTACTGCCAGCCAGATCTGACCCTGCAGCACCAAAACACCCCTTTCCGGAGCAAGTCGCTCTTATTGGGGGAAAAGGTGAGGGAAGGCACACTTAATTCATAGACAGGCATGCCTAGGTTGCACTTAATCCTCAGACAGGCATGACTCTATCCCACGAGCTCAAGTTGTGGCTGTTTTGGCATTTTGTGTGACCCTTTCACTCATTTCTGGAAAAATCTCGCGGCCCCCTCGCGAGATTCGGTTAGAAATGTGTGGCCTATCACACAGAAGTTGTTTCTTAGTTTAATTAGCAGTAATTTTCAGTTTTATAGGACTGTTAGTGCAGCCCAACTGCCTCTGTCCACCATCACAGGTTTCTTTTAATTCCAGTTTTCATTTTTTTGCAAATAAATCAATGAACAAATGTGTATATGCTAAAACAATCACTAAGGTTCAATAAAATGAATTAGCCTAACTAAAAGTAACATAAAATTAACCATCTTGCTTCCCCCTTCCTCCTCTACCCAGTCATCACCCTCCGGGGTATTCTAGGATACGACGAAGGGATAGCTCATATAGATCTAGGGACTCCATGGCATTTTTCCCAAACCACTAAAACCAGGTGACCTGGAAGGTATGGGGGGTAGAGAAGGAGGGCTTCTCACAGTGCTAAGCGTCCTCCCTGCTTGACCAACCTAGCACTTGGGAGGTGACCTGAGGATCTATGGATGGGCTTAGTCCCATTGTGTTGAGAGCCCAACACCTTCTCTTGGTTGAAGAAGAATACCACTAAGAGGTAGACATTTAGTTAGGCCAACAATTCAGGGTTAATCACTACATTTGATTACAAGTTTATGTTCATGTTTGCATACAAAACCATGATGTGAGCTCTACCATGAATTCATAAACCATATTGCAAACCAAATACTAGAACAAGCAAGAAAATTAACACACCATACCACATAATTAACCCAACTCAGTTCATGACGCTGAGTGAGCCTTAAAATTTACCAAATTTACACTAAGTTCAATCAACTATGCAGTCTTTGAGAACAGAAGTCCCTAACTTATACAATTGTGGGAAGTACTTGGGCTTTGCCCAGAAACTCATTGTGAGGAGTACCATAGGAACCCCAAAGTAGCTGGCCGCTGAGAGGAATTTCCAAGCAAAATGGGCAATGACCCCTTCCGATTGAGTAGAAGCACCCATGAGGAACAAGCCAAGCATTGTCCTCTGGAAGTCTTGGTGGCTGAGAGACCACCATTAGCCAATAGGAAGCCATTGAAACCGGGGTCCAAATTTCATACCCACCAGTTTCATACACACAAGCGAACACAATTGATCCTCCACGATCTTCCTCACACCTAAGAGGAAAACCACCACCATTCGGAACAGTCATTCAGCATTGTCGTAGCCATTCTTAGCGACCTTCCACACCATTAGAGGGCCACACAGCCTTTGATTCTAATTTATACCCATATCAGTCTGAACCAAGCCTCCATACCGCACCATCAAGCCCCATGGCTAGTGCAAACCCAGATCCATTTTTTGGTCTAACCTTAGCAATTGGACCCATGTCCACATCACAACCAGCCATCCACGATGTGGCAAGCGGTCCAAGCACAATCATGCAGACTGTCATTAGCCAATTTCCACCACCCATAGTGACCAGCCAAGATGGTCTAGTGGTCACACATGGGGGCAGTGGCCCCTCCACGCACATTGTCCCACCTGCCACACAGGGGGGCAGTGCACCAACTACCCACATTTCCCCTACCTCCATATAGGGGGGAAATTCCCCCACTACCCATACCATCCCACCCACAACACTTGGGGGCATTGGCCCATCTTCCATGGTGCCACCACAAGTAATCCCAGCCATGCAGATGCATTATGCACCTGCAAACCCCACTCCCATTGTAGCCTCATCCCACTTCAACTTGGGGTCAAATTTGCCATTCATGGCTCATTTAAACTTGCCTGACTTGGATAGATTGACGAATGACCCCATTCATCACCAAGCTTTCTGGCCACCCATGCCAACTAAGATGCCATCAGAAATCCCAAAGTTCGAAGGAAAAGCTAGGGAATGTCCCCAAAATCATATAATGACATTCCATCTATGGTGCTCATCCAATAACATTGTAGAAGACTCCATCAGACTGAGGCTATTCCAATGCACCCTTACAGGTGCCACGTCCAAATGGTACATTGAGCTGCCATAAGCCAAGTACCTCGACTTTAAGTCCCTAGAATTCATGTTCCTACAGTATTTCCAACTCCCTATCAGATATGACGAGGGAGTGGAGATCCTGTTATCCTGACACCAAAACATAGCCACTCACATCACTGATCATATCCATGAGTGGAAGCGACGCCGTAGCTTGTGTAAGATCCAACTTGACGACGAGATATTCTTGGATTGGTTCCTCAAGACTTTTCTCCCACCCATCATGAAGGACGTCACATCTGAGCATCCCCAATCTGAAGAAGAGGCCATATTGAAGGCCCAACAATTTGATGTCATTTACGCCCAGTCTGGATACTTGTACACTGTCATTCCAGATTCTCCCCATCCAAGTACCTCTTACCATGATGCATCAGGGGCATCCCACATAGTGGATGGCATTATAGGGTCAATCTCTCAACAAAAACCACCTCGACCGACACCACCTGCAATCGCACCACAACCAAGCAACATTGCTAATTTTGCTTACCAAAACCAAGCTCCAGACTATGCTAGAATGATGTCTCAGTCCGGAGCGACAACTTCCTATGCACAACCTACACCACTGCAGCACACTCAAGCTATGGCTTGGATAACACAGTAGTATGTGGGGAAAATTCCCACATTCATGCCATTTCCACCCCCACAAATATACTATGCACCACCAGTGCAATAAGTCCAAGCCCCCACCCCCGCTCCACCTGCTCCACCCGCTCTGTTGGGACAAGTGTTTGCATAGCAAAACCGTCCCAACCAGCCTACCCACAACAATCAACAAGGGCAAGCTAGAAATAACTGGCCCCACAACCAGGGAAACAACCAACCACAGGGAGGTGGTCAACAATCAAATCCTCCCAACAATGCCGCAGCAAACCAACCAGCCCAGAATCCCCCACTACCAAATGCACCAAGGCGCAATGCCCCATTGCACACAAACCAACCATGCACACTCTATGAGGTCTATGGGCACTATACATTTGAGTGTCCCCTTATGGGTCGCATGAAGCAGGCCATTCAAAATGAGGCCCAATAGGCTACTAATGCTACAAACCAAGCATAACCCAACCTGGCACCACAAGGACCTCCTCCCATGGTGCTTCAAAACCTACCATGATTCGCAAGGGTTAACAACACCTACCAATGTTATCCCTACCATCACTACCACTGAGCCGCAAGGGGTGACCACACATGCTAATGCCATCCTCGTAACCAACACTGTGGTTGAAAACACACCAGCTTCCTCACTATTGAATGTGGGCCCTAGGTTGTTTACCGATCCCACCATGATGGCTCCTTTCCCATTGGTGTCACCACCTCTGACACAAAATCAAACTGTGGACTTGTGCATGGTCTCATCAAGCACCGCTGCACCCAAACAGCAACCGCAGTCGTAGCCACAACCACAACCATAATAGCATCCGCAGCCACAACACCAACAGCAGCTGTAGCATCACCTGCAGCAGTAGAATTACATGTATCCGCAACCACAACCTCACCCCCACATGCAACCAACTGAGAGTTATGTGGGCTCATCTCCAGTCCATATAATTCCCTTCCTCTTTCCCCCACCTAGTGTCATGAGAAAGACGATCATGGCCACCTTAATCCTACCCAACTTTACGTTGGGGATCCCAGTGTGGTATCTAGATCCACCAGCTCAACCACCAATGCCCTAGGTTGTGCTAACTCCAGTGCAACCTATCGTGGTTGAGTCTCACCCCCCACATGGTCTGCATAAGCCAACTGCCACACCTGCATCTGCAGCACCCCAACCCAAAAGGGCCAGGGGAAAGAACACCAAAGCCACCACAGAACCATGACAAGTCCCACCTTGTGCCGTCTATGAACAACAGGGCCATCCAACTCAGGATTACCCTAAAATACCAATGATCTGTGCACATCTGGATGCCATGGAGATGAACGAAAACATCCCTGTGGTTGAACTACCAACCACACTAATAGTAAATAACAAGGAATTGAGGACAAACCATTCTTGCACCCTTTGCAACTTGTATGGGCATTACTCCCACCATTGCCAAGACCTGCCAAAATTTTGAATGGCTCTCGCTAACCTCCATCACCATTCCCTTGATTCTGAGATCACCTTGATCAAAGAAGTTCACCCACCACCATATTCATTAGACACCATGTCCATTTATATGATGTCCATTTCCCTCGACCAGCTCATCCCCATCTCCAACGACGGTCCATCAGACCTGTCTCTTCATTGCTTCAACAACGATGAGGAGAACCTTGAAGCTCTAACCGCCTTTGAATACCCATGGTATGACATGCATCATCGCTCGTTCTTCCTCCTGAAAGAACTTGTGTCACAGTCTGACCAATTTTTTGTTGAGACCAAAGATTTCATCCATGGGAAGGTTGACTGGTTCAAGAACCTAATCCTAGCACCTGATGCCTTCAAAGAAGGGAACATGGTGAAAATTTTTCCAACCATTAAAATCAACATCTCAACCAACTCTGAGATCATTGAAGAAATCATGCTGAGGGAATCTTGCTCCCTAGAAGAGGTCAATGCTTACACCACTCTCTTCCAAGAATTCTGCGACATCTTCACCTGGTCATAAACAGAAATTCCCAACTTAGATCCGTCCATCGTGGAACACCACATCGACACATGGCCTAATGTGGCACTTGTCCACCAGAAGCAACAGCCCATCCATCCATCCAAAGTGGATGCAGTGAAAGCCGAGATAGAGAAGCTGCGCACAGCCGGCTTCATTTATCCTATTGCATACACAACATGGGTTTCTAATCCTGTTCCCATGAATAAAAAATATGGTACTATTCACGTTTGCATAGAATTCCGTGACCTCAATGGGGCATGTCCCAAAGACAGCTTCCCCACCCCGTTCATCGACCAAATCATCGACGCATGTGCCGGACATGAGGCCTTCTCCTTCATGGACATTTTTTTTGGATACAACCAAATCCAAATCTAGAAAGAATACCATTACAAAACAGTATTCACAACCCCATGGGGCACCTTCACCTACCGAGTCATGTCCTTTGGCCTCAAAAATGCTGGAGCCACCTTCCAGCGCGCCATGACATATTGTTTCCATGATTTAGTTCACATCATCTTGGTCTACTTGGACGATCTCACAGCTTGATCACGAAAATAAGCACAACATATAGACGACTTGTGGCAAGTATTTTTACGTTGCCGCAAATACAACATTCGCCTAAACCCCCTCAAGTGCATTTTATGAGTCCTAGCAGGCCGTTTACTCGGATTTCTCATCTCCCACAAAGGGATAATGATATATCCCCTCAATGTTCAGGACATCCTTGATCTTCCTCCCCCAAGAACTCGGCACCAAATACAAAGCCTACAAGGCAAGGCCAACTTCCTTCACTGCTTTGTGCCAGAATATGCAACAAAAGCCTATGGATTCATCTTCCTACTCCGCACAAAAATCCCCTTTGTTTGGGATCAGCAAGCATAAGAATCATTCGAGGCACTCAAAAAAGCCCTGGATTCTGCACCATTACTCTCACCACCAAATTTCACTTGAGACTTCATCCTTTATGTGTCAGCCTCAGTACCATTTCATTACTTCAGAGCCTTCTTATTTGCTTTCAGACTCCTTAAATATGAAAGCAACCACGAGCATGAACTGTCATGGGCTCGCAAAATCCACATGACAGTGCCATTCCATCAATACAGAGCCTTCTTACTTGCTTTCAGACTCCTTAAATATGAAAGCAACCACGAGCATGAACTATCATGGGCGCGCAAAATCCACATGACAGTGCCATTCCATCAATACAGAGCCTTCTTACTTGCTTTCAGACTCCTTAAATATGAAAGCAACCACGAGCATGAACTGTCCTGGGCTCGTAAAATCCACTGGACAGTACTATTTTATATCCACACTTCTTCAAGTTCCCTAACCCATGAAGCACTCCCCCCATGCCTCTTGGCGCTCTGATTGATCATCTCGGCAGCACCCCCAATCAGGTCGCTTTTGTTCAGAGTATTCTGCAGTCTCCTACCATTTTACCACAGCTTGAGTCTCCCTCAGCCCATTCACCCTCAGATGCTATACCAATATGATTCCTTTACCACCAGTCAGTTTTAGATGATGCCCGATCATCCTCGCCATCATACTCTGAACAAAGGAAGTTTGAGTCCATCCCCTCTGCTTGCCCAGTTTTTCCCCCAGTTTATCACCCCTGCCATCAGTACTATCACATTTCGTTTTTTCACCTCGCGCTCCTGTCAAGGAAACATCATTGCCTTGATAGTTGCAGGTTTCCCTCTGTCGACGACAACCCCTCTATTCCAGAGGATAGACCTAGAGGCCCCTGCGCCTTGGACCCATCACCATCTGTGATGAGTGCCTACGGACCATTTTGGGAGGACTCATCATTGCCTCTCCGAATAGTTGTTTCTCACATGCTCGACTTCAGTACCTTATTCGCATCGTTGAGAATCGCGCAGGATGTATATCCTTTCCATTCTGTGTCGAAGACCCTGGATTTCCCCCGACTCTAGCACATTGGTGAGTCACTTCGGAACGCCCAGTTATATGTTCCTGTGGATATCCGGGCTGCATTGGCGATTGTATTCGGAAGCCATTCAGTTCTATGCTTCTTTGAGTACCTAGTTCAGTTCCAGATCAGTGTACCCTTGTCACTCTAATCCAGCAGCGCATCAGTTCCTTCCAAACCACATTCAGTAGCACTGCTGCCATTCCAGTGTATCTGTTTTTCAGCTCAGACATGGTCAGCTCAGCAGTATGTTCCAGATTTGTGTCCCTTCCGGACCCCCATGATATGCACAGTGATTATCTACTACAGGTCCTTCATTTTGGGCCTCACAAGTGATTTTTATGTATCTTGATACGAGCATGGGAATGCCCGCCTCATCCATCTATTGAGATTTTTTCCTCATCCAGTATTTGAGGACCATTTATATTGCTATGTTATATTCTGATACGAGCATGGGAATTCCCGCCTCGTCCATATTATCAGATGATCCCTCATCCATTATTGAGGTTATGTACTTTTCAGTCCTTGCAGGTGGTTCGAGATCGGTGTCCCGGACTTGAGTTGCTTCCTTCTCTTCTCCACACCCCAAGAAAAACCAAATATGACTCATGATGTCCATCGGCCATACGATGAGCTCCTGCCCTCACACATCAGGGGGCAATCTGTTAACACCCAAAAATGGTTAACTACCTCATCTACCCCATTACATGGCTCATTTGTCCACTTTCCTACCATATCTCCATCAAAAACCCATAAAACCATCTAAAAGGTCACCGAAAAGCTTAAAAATCCTCCAAAAGGCTATAAAATCCTTTTTTCCTCCAAAAATATCCAAAAAGGAATAAAAAATATAAAATAATGAGGAAAAAAGAAGAAACCCTAAATAGCTGAAACCCTAAACAGCTAAAACCCTAAAAAGCTGACCTAAACCACATGGTTTTATAAATAAGTGATGGAGACCCATTATTCCATATCCATTATCATAAGCATCCTTCCTCTGCCGAAATTATTCTTGAAACCCTAGCTTATCATTAAGCTACTTTCACCATTGAGAACTCTTTTTGGCCCATTTTCCACCACCGGAGAAGGAGAAGAAGCATCTCGGAGCTCGAAGCCACCGACATCGGACCAGCGCAATGGACTCCATCAACCTCCTCATTGGAGGTAACATCAATAAAGATCATTATTCATTTCTTTACTGTTTCTGCTTTATATTATTTACTTTTCACTGTATTGTTTCATGTTATTTACTTTTTACTGCTTTAGCTTCAAGAACGTATTTAGATTAGTTTTTGCTTCAGTTTATCATTATTTAATTCATATATCATTGAACTGCTACTAAGGAATCCATATTCCTTAGTAGGTGCTCATTAGCACAAGCTAGGGTGAAAACCCTAGCTACAAGCACATGATTTACTACATTACTCAAAAGCTAACAGGACCCCCATTACGATATTCACCCAAGGAAAAACTATCCCTAGCCATTGTCTTCTTGGCTCAAAAATTGCACCACTACATCATCGCCAACCATACTCATGTAGTGGATGACTCAAACCCAATGCGGTACCTCTTAAGCCGCCGCCTTCTACAAGGTCGAGGAGCCAAGTGGGTAGTCATCCTCCAAGAGGTTGACCTGGAATTTGTGTCTCCCAAAAGCACAAAGGCACTTGCTTTGGCCACACTCATGACCAATCTATCCCCATTAACTGCATCATCACCCCCCACGGATGATCTCCCTGATGACTTCCTATTCATCATATCCATTGACGACCCATGGTATGGGGATATCCTTCTCTATTTAAGAATGTAAAAGTTCCCAGCGCACTTCAATCATGAGGATAAGCGATGCATCCAACATCAAGCCATTCGCTACTTGCTGGTTGGAGATGTTCTGTATCGTCGAGGCATTGATACCATCCTATTTCGTTGCCTCATCCATGATGAGGCCGAGACCATCCTCAACAACAGTCACAGTGGAGCTTGTGGTGGTCACCTTTCAGGTCTAGCAATCGCCCAAAATATTTTATGCTCCGGCTTTCTTTGGCCCTCCATCTTTGCTGATTGCATAGAGGCAGTAAAACATTGCCACAGCTATTATCTTTTTGTCCCAAAGGCAAGAACCCCCCCCCCCCCCCGCACCATTACACCCCATAGTCATAGTCAGGCCCTTCTGCAAATGGGAAATTGACTTCATGACAATCAACCCCCTTTTGGCTAACGGTCACAAATACATCATCATGGCAGTCGATTACTTCACCAAGTGGGCTGAAGCCATGCCCACATTTGATTGCAAAGCTAAAACCGCAGCATGTTTCTTCTTCAACCATTTCATTACATGATTTGGTGTCCCCAAACAATTAGTCTCCGATCATGGGCCACACTTTGAAGACGCTGTATCGGCTGAATTATCAACTATGTTGAAATTCGAACACCAATACTCTTCTTCCTACTACCCTCAAGGCAATGGCTGAGTTGAAGCAGTCAACAAATTTATCAAGAAAATGCTCCAATGGATGGTAGGAAATTACAAAACTAACTGGCATCACATGCTATTCTCTGTCCTATGGGATTATCGCACATCCACAAAAATCGCAACCGGTTTCACCCCTTTTCGCCTAGTACATGGCATTGAATCGGTGCTCCCTATAGAGTGCCAAATCCCATCTCTCCACCTCATGGTGGAACTCCTTCCTGATACTTCACCTTTAGAAGAACGACTCATTCAACTCGAGCAAACCATAGAAGACCGTCGAGCTACCCTCCAATCCATCTCAGCAGCAAAAGCATGGTCAAAGATCCAATATGACTCCCATGTCCACCCTCGCACCTTCAGCGAAGGTGATATGGTTCTAGTCTACGAACAACCCAATGATAAATTAGGCAAAGGCAAGTTCGAATCAATGTGGTATGGCCCATACGTCATCCACCATTGCCTCAAAAAAGGAGCATACACTCTCATTGACTCTGACAGAAAACTCTTGGAGAACCCCCGCAATGGGCTCTACCTCAAGAAATTTTATGCTTAACATCACCAATGAGTCACCTCATTTTCTTTCTCTTGTTTTTCAATTTTTTTCAGCAAAAATCAAAGGCAGCACCATTAACTACTAGTCAAAAGTCACCCGAAACCTGTTCGAGACACCTCTCACACCTCTGGGATCAAACTTCCATCTCGTTATGAGACCACTGTCTCACGTTTAATTAGTCAATTTTAGGACCATATCCCACAAGTCACCTCGATTCACGAGCCATGACATGACGATGTGAGTGTCTATGGACCGGTACTCGTATCACACTACCCGGTCGCAACTCATGCGAGCGATAAGGATGCCACCCATTAAGGATTGTATTATACTTTTGTTTTTGCATTTATAATTGTCTTTTTCACCGCACCTCATGTGGACATTTGGACCATCATCCATAGAACCCTTTATTTTTCTTCCATATATTTGGCATAGAAGCATCCTCAGGCCGTCGCCCGTCAAGGACTTTAATTTTAGTTTTTATTTTATTTTTAACACATAAATTGTCTTTTCTTTTTTACCGCACCTTACGCGGACCTCTGTACCACTGTCCACAAAATGATTTCTTTTCTTGCACATATTTGGCATATAAGTGCCGCCAGACTTGCACTCACATCGCATGTAGTCAAGTTCGTCCATCGCAATGCACACACACGCTCTCCTGACCTCTGTTCGAGAGCCACCTCGGTTTGCATGCCTTTGCCACACTGTCTCGCAGGCCTCTGCCGCGATCTATCCCATGCATGTATTGGTATGTTTGAGAGCCTTCTACTCCATCCATAATGCGTGGATGACATTTGGACCTCTTTCCACCGTCCTGACAATGGGCAACGCTTGTGCTACCGCAGTCGGTTGACCACATGGGAGTTTTGTTTAAGCTCTTTTCTGACTCCCTAAAACAATGAAAATATCACCGAGCACAGCTGCTTCTTTTCCCACTCGCTAAAGTATAGGAAATGACGTCTACATTTTCTCGTTTACCTCCTTTTGCGGACCATGTAGACCATTTCATCAAAAGGACCCCCTTCGCACACTCAAGCCAAGACCATTCCCCCCTGCATACTTTTGTGCTTTCTTGGGCAGAGGGGCTGCACTCTACAAAAAAGTTCACCACCGATTTTTGTTAAGCTCTTTTCCAGCCGTCTCAACAAGAAAAGATCACCGAGCAAAATTGGTTTCGTTCATGCTCGTAAAAGTATTTGAATGACCGTCCAGTCCATATAGGTTTAACCTTTTTCGGCCTGATTGGACTACCAACTGTAAAGAAGTCTCTCATCCCCTCCAGGATGGGTGAGCTCTCCTATGTATACTTTTATGCTTTTTTTGAGCACAAGAGACTACCAACAAAAAAGATCCCCCACTGGAGTCTTCTTCTTGCTTTCAGACTCTCTAAAATTGAAAGCACCATCGAGCATTTACCTTCTCAGGCTCGCCAAAAATCCATGAGATCGTACCATAATGGTGTCCCTAGACACTACCCCATAGAAAATAGTTTGGTAGCATCCCCACATTGGGTCGCCTTTGTTTAGAGTACTCTACAATGTGTCTTCCTTGGATCCCATCAGTATCAAAAGTGTCCACCTCCTCCATGTACTTCCCATCTGCAGTGACATTCTCGGTATTACAGCTATGATCCCATTCCCATGAATTAAGTTTCATTTGCTACATGGTCTACCCTATCGTCGTACTCTGAACAAAGGAAGTTTGAGTCTCTGTCCCCCCTTTTCCCCTGTTTAGTTTTTCCCTTCCCTCTCCCCTGTTAAATTTTTATATGCTTAGCTAAGACATCGGTATATCATTTCATTTTCATAACAAAAGCATATAAGAAGGATCAATGAAAGATAGACAAGCACAACCATACAAAAGGAACACAAAGATTTATCCTGGGAAAAACCTAGCAAAATATTCCTCAATATAGATGCCCCAAAAAGATAAAAGGTAAAACCAGCAAGGAGATCAAAGCCTGATCCTCCTCCTTCTCCAACTACTTCTCTCCTTCACTAGTGCGCTACACAAGTGAGTGTGTGTGTGTGTGTGCTCCAAATGAGGAGCACTACACCTCTATTTATATTCATCTACTCACTTAAGTTAACTCATTTGACATGTAGGCTCGAGTTAAATCATGTAGGCTTGAGTTACACATGTAGGCTCAAGTAACCACACTGAGGTGCTAATGACCCACCTTTACAATTAGAGGGGACTACCTCATGAATCTTATTAGTTCTTTCGATTAGAAGCATCAGGGTACAAAGTAATACAACTGGTTCTCCTGGTAGGACCATCGGGGACCACAAAAGATACATATAGAATATTCTTCGAAGTTACAAAATTTCAACACTCCCCCTTAACGAGAAGGGTATTCTACAACAACATCAACAACAACAATAGCAGGAGAGAGACAGAGGACATCATCGACATCATCAGGGTAACACATCTATAAATCATTGGAATATTTTCAACATCATGTAGTCTTCATTTTCAATCTTCAGTCTTTGGTAACAGCAACACTTTGACTATTTTGATCTGCAACTACTTCTTTAGCATCTTGATGTTTTTCGAACAGCATCATCACCATATTTATATTCTGATCTTACGATCAGCAACATCAACAGTATCATCATCAGCATTTTTACCTTTCGATCATTAACATCTTCAATAATTTGTCCTTTCGATCAGCAACAACCTCAGTGACATCTTTAGTATTTTGACCTTTCGATTTGCAACATCTTCAGCAACATCTTTAGCACTTTGACATTTCAATCAGCAGCATCTTCAACAACAACTTTAGTATATTGATCTTTTCATCAGCAACAACTTCAGTGTATTGATCTTTTGATCAGCATCAACTTTAGCAACATCTTCAACACTTTGACCTTTCGATTATCAACATCTTTAGATCAACAACATCTTCAGTATTTTGACCTTTTGACTAGCAACATCATCATCATCATAATACTCTGATCTTTCGATCAGATATCATCATGAAAACAACATCATCATCAAAACATCATTATGATCAAAACATCAACATCATCAAAACATTAAAATATCATCATCATCACACTCTGATCTTTTGATCAGTACATCATCAACATCATAAAGAAACATCAACATCATCAAAACATCAAAATATCATCATCATCACACTCTGATATTTTGATCAGTTGATCATCATCAACATAAAGAAACATCAACATCATCAAAACATCAACATGATCCTTCCTTTCAGAATTACAGGATTTAGGTCTTTACGGAGTTACCAATGATCCTTCCTTTCGAAATTATGGGATTTAGGTATTTACGAAGTTACTAACGATCCTTCCTTTCGAAATTACGGGATTTAGGTCTTTACGGAGTTACCAACGATCCTTCCTTTCGGAATTACGGGATCAACACATTTTTGGAACTTAGACAATCCTTCCTATTGGAATTATGGGATCAACACATCTGTGGAACTCAGACAATCCTTCTTATTGGAATTACAGGATCAATTCAGTGATCCTTCCTTTCAGAATTATAGGATTTAGGTCTTTACGGAGTTACTAACAATCCTTCCTTTCAGAATTATAGGATCAACACAGATGTGGAACTCAGAAAATCCTTCCTATTAGAATTACGGGATCAACACATCTGTGGAACTTAGACAATCCTTCCTATTGGAATTATGAGATCAATTCAATGATCCTTCCTTTCGAAATTACGGGATTTAGGTCTTTATGGAGTTACTAACGATCATTCCTTTCTGAATTACGCGATCAACACAAATGTGGAACTCAGACAATCCTTCCTCTAGGAATTACGGGATCAACACACGTTCTCAAGTACCGAAGTCACTGGATCTGTTCTGAACCAAATTTTAAGGATGATACAATCCTACCACCTCCTCGATGACCGAAGTTCATCGGATCTGTTCTAAAACGAAGTCCAAGGATGATACAATCCTACCACCTTCTCGATGACCGAAGTTCATTGGATCCATTCTAAACCGAAGTCCAAGGATGATACAATCCTACCACCTTCTCAATGACTGAAGTTCACCGGATTCGTTCTGAACCAAATTCCAAGGATGATACAATCCTACCACCTTCTCGATGACCGAAGTTACACCGGATCCATTCTGAACCTAAGTTCAAGGATGATACAATCCTACCACATTCTTGATGACCAAAGTCACCAGATGACTTCTAGACATGTGTTTCGGGATGATACAATCCCTCTTCATTCTCGATGATCGAGGTATTTGGATCACTTTAGAATAGATGTCCTGAGATGATACAATCCCTCTTCATTCTCAAGGACCGAGGCCATCAGATCACTTTAGGGAAGATTCCCAGGGATGATACAATCCCATTGCAACATCACTACTCCCCCTTTCAAGGAAGGTCTTTCTAAACAACACCAAGCTTGTCTCGAAAGTGGTCGAACTTTACTCGAGACAGAGGCTTCATCAGCACATCATCATCTAAACCATCATCATCTACATCTTCAGTATGTGAATACTGAGCTATCACCATCTGTATCTCTAGTATGTGAATACTGAAAGCATCATCATCTATATCTTCAATATAGAAATATGGAATCACCATCATCTGCATCTATAGTATGTAAATACTGAAACATCATCTATATCTTCAGTATGGGAATAATGAAACATCATCATCTGCATCTTATCTTGTATGTAGAAATACCGGATTTTTATGTGTTACAATGGAAAACAGGGTTCTCTGTCATCACAGCTCTGGTTATCACATAGAATCATTGTAGTATCCATCTTCAGGTCAAAGAGACCTAATATTAGCTTTTGAATTCATATGACTTCACAACTTAGCAGAGCAATCTGCTATGTATTCTACTTCAGCCGTGCTACGAACAACACTAGATTGCTTTTTGCTAAACCATGAAATCATAGCAAATCCTAGACTATAACATCCACCTAATGTGCTTTTTCTATTTGAGATAATTCCAACCCAATCTTCATCTGTGTATCCATACAATCTATACTCATGGATACCATCATAGTATAGACCAAAGTCTATATTCCCTTTTAGATATCGCATCACATGTTTTGCAGCTACTAGGTGAACCCACCTTGGTTGAGCTAGAAATTGACTCAAGGTGTTCACAGCAAAACAAATGTCTGGTCTGGTATTTTTTAAGTACAACAATGACCCAATCATCTATCTATAATGAGTCACATCCACTAACTCTGATGAGTCATCGGCTAGCAGCTTTAGGTTGGAGTTCATGGCTTTGTATTCCAACATATTGAATCTCTTCAATATCTCTACCGCATACTTTCCCTGGTTGAGAAAGATTCCTTTTGAACTTTTCCATACTTCCAGACCTAGGAAATAATACATTAACCCAAGGTCTTTCATCTCAAATTATTCTGCTAGTTTCTTCTTGCTTTCCATGATCTGTTTCTCATTCCCTGTCAATAATAAGTCATCCACATATAATAACAGGATGACAGGTTCATCTTCTACAACCTTGAGATAAAGATTAGGATCATCTTTACCCATAATTGATAGGAAACTATCTATTCTTCCATACCAAGCTCTGGGAGCTTGCTTTAGGCCATAGAGGGCCTTCTTCATCTTGCATATGTGAGTCCATCTGTCTTCAACTTCAAATTCTTGTGACTATTTGATGTAAAACTCTTCCCCAATCATACCATTAAGGGAGGCTTGTCTTTACTTCATCATGGAAGCAACTACCATCATATTTATGAAGGAAGTGTACCTTGCTTCCTGGAGTAAGTGTCTCTTCAGAATTAATTCCCTCTTTCTTATAGAAACCTCTAGCCACAAGTCTTTCCTTCCTTCTATCAACAACATATTTTATCTTGCAAATCCATTTGTAAGATACCGCATTCTTGCTTTCTAGTTTGAGTACTATATCCCAAACATCATTCTAGTATTATTTCATCATAACATCTTCCATGAGTTCGTCTTGTCAGATCATCAACATAGCCTAGTCTTCTGCATTCAACTTCGAAGGTTGGAACCCACTTTACTCTTAGTAAAGTCTCAATCCATTAGGAATTTGTCCATCATGTCGTACCGTGTCGAACTCGGATATATTTTGTAGTCACCCCCCCTGAAGTGGAGTATTATCTTCCTTCTTAATTCTGTATAGGTGGTTCTATGCTTGATATATATTGGTGAATAGAGTATGTCGTGTCATAGTCTATTCTTTTTGAGGAAAATCACAAACCTTTATTTGTACACTTGTTCTTGTAGATCCATATGGAAAATACTATGTACTTCCCTTTATGTCTTGAAATCATATCGTATACATCATTCCCCATGATAACCTGGTATTCTTTGATCATAGATTCTTTCATAGCATTATTTTCTTCATCTTGAGTTATCTTTCATACCCATGGTATTCTTCATCCTTCGAGGTGGATCTACCGCTCTCTAAAGCTCTTTCTTCCATCATAGTGTCTCTGACCCTGGGAGCTTCAGATTCATGTTTATTGAATTGTCATCACTTGTTCTTCAGAACAAGTCTCATCCTTCTTTTCTTGTAGGAGGTTGTACAGGAATTTTCCTATAATTCAAATGCACCAGTTGCATGTTTAGAACTATTTCATAAAACATATGCATAACTACAAATTCTTATGCATCATGCAACTGTTTAGCCAATACAACATTCATCCATATCTCACAAAAACTTTCTAGATGCCTTCCATCTCTACCATGAAATCATTGAGATTGTGCACTAATCCAATATGTCAGCAAAGAGGTTTAATAAGTAGCAATGGAGAGTTTTATAGCACCATGAGCAACTTACCCATCACATGCATATTAGTAGTATACAATCATTAATGCAAACAATCTATCATGCATAACACATCAACTGAATATAATCAAATGTATAACAAAACAATATCATGAAATGACAATTGAATACTTATCTTTTATTTGTTTCGTGGGTAGACTCCATATTGATCATTCTGCTTTATCATCTTCTTCATTCATGAAATCATCATTTATTATCCAAATTATAAGATTAATAAGAGGTTCTTCAAGAATTGAGTTCTTCATATTCCTCATCGCTTGAGGGATCTTCTTTGAATGGTGAGAACTTGATCTTCAATTGCTCCCATCTTCTTCTTCTCTTCTTATGAGTCGAGCTGAAAGCAATTAATTCCTTCTAGAATACATTCTTCACATGAATGAATCCCATGATTCTGGGAGGCCATTCAAGGTGGCTATCATCACTTCTTCTTCTATCGCTTCAAGTTGTTCTGCATTTTGGATCTTCACATTCTTCAACTGTTTTCTCAAAGCCATCTTCTGATTTAAGTTCTTATCTTCAAATAGCTTGATCAAGGAATCAAACATATTCGGTGTATTTAGGGAAGACACTTGTGGTACAAGTTGATCCGTGATTGAATCAACAATAATCTTCTTGGCCTTGATCAAGTTCTTCTTGTGTAAGGCTTTAAGCCTCATCTCCATATGGAACTGGAACCTCACTCATGTAGGTCTCCAATTCATGTTATTCAGAGAGATCAAATACTTCCATGCTTGGAATTTGTCAAATTTACCAAGCTTATCATCAAGTTGATGTGATAGATCACTTTGAAATGAGAACCTCAAATGCAAATAGCAAAATATTAGATCTTACCGATTTGAGGTGTCCGTCCTGCTCCCGAAACTGGCTGATTTAGGGTTTGTCAGAGAAATAATAATTTTCAAAACTTCAAATATTTCAAATATGATTGCATAGAAAGATATATCTCTTCAAATGGATCTGTCCAATGTACTCCTTTTCTTAAAACAGCAGAGGGAAGCTCCTGGAACAGGAAGCCCTAGATTTCGAAATTCTTCTGCAAAAATGCCTGTCACTATTTCTATGATATATCCGAAATTAATGCTCTTCTGTGTCTAAAATTTCTCACTGAGGTAACCTCGCATGTCCCTGATCTAACACCATAGGTTTCATCATAATTTGTTTCACCAGTTGGGATTTATGATCATTTTCCCAAGGCGACTTGTTACAGGACTGTTCCAAATAGCGAAGCTGTACGGCCTTCCATGTGTGGTTGTTTCATCTTCTGGTTTTGAAATTTGGACCACAAAAATTAAAGTCCGTTCTCTTTCTGGAACATCTTCAGGAATTCAATTTGGACCTCTATATCACAATATATAGCAATGTTCCCCAGGTGTCCTGTTTAGGGATGAATTCTCGAAGAGGCTGGAACCCTAACTTGGAGGGATCATATCTCCCCGAATATAGCGAATTTAAGGCTGAATTTTGGAAACAGTGGAAATCAGGATTTTTTATTCGGTCTCTACAATTTTCAACTCTTGATCCTTTGCCAATATTGGGATATAGCGAATGTACCAAAACTTAGTAGTTTTAGTATTTAGGGTTTTTCTAGATCAGGGTCAAACTAGGGATTGACTTTCCTAGAGTTTCACCCAACCAAATTTATTGATCTAGGTCTCTAAAATTATATTTTGATGAGGATAAAAATCCTATGCTGGGATCACTCAAAAATTCTTCTTCTGTAGAAAGCCCTAATTTTCTGCACCAAAACTGAAAATGCTCGGAATCGAATTCCGCTTCGACAGAAAGATGCGCCCTTTAATGGAGAGTCAGTATAGACTTCTTTTGCTGATCGATTATGGATAGAGACCAAAAATAAGAATCAATATATTCTTTAGCTTCACAATGTCTTCTTTCAGGGTGGCTCTGATACCATGTTAAATTTTTATATTCTTAGCTAAGACATCAGTATATCATTTCATTTTCATAACAAAATCATATAAGCAGGATCACTGAAAGATAGAGAAGCACAACCATACAAAAGGAACACAAAGATTTATCCTGGGAAAACCCTAAAGGGAAAAACCCAGCAAAAGCTTCCTCAATATAGATGCCCCAAAAAGATAAAAGGTAAAACCAGCAAGGAGATCAAAGCCTAATCCTCCTCCTCCAACTACTTCTCTCCTTCACTAGTGCGCTCCACAAGTGAGAGCGTGTGTGTGTGTGCTCAAAATGAGGAGCGCTACACCTCTATTTATATTCATCTGCTCACTTAAGTTAACTCATCTGAAATGTAGGCTCAAGTTAAATTATGTAGGCTCGAGTTACACATGTAGGCCCAAGTAACCACACTGAGGTGCTAATGACCCACCTTTACAATTAGAGGGGACTACCTCATGACTCTTATTAGTTCTTTCGATTAGAAGCATCGGGGTACAAAGTAATACAAGTGGTTCTCCCAGTAGGACCATTGGGGACCAAAAAGGATACATATATAATATTCTTCTAAGTTACAATATTTCAACACCCCCCCCCCAATTCAGTGAGTCATTTCGCAGATTACTTCACACCTTTTGGTTAACCCTCGCACTGCTAGTCAAGGAAACATCATTACCTTGGCTAGGGGAAGGTCTCCCTCTATCGACAGCAACACACATTCCAGAGGATAGACCCAGAGGTCCCTGTACCTTGGTTTCATTTACATCATTGATTAGTTCCTTGGACCACTTGAGAGGAGTCCTTAGTGCCTCTTGGGATGGTTGTTTCTCACGTGCTCGACTTCAACATCGCACCATTGAGATTCGTACAGGGTTTGTTCCACACAATATTTAGTCGAAGAACCCGGATGTCACCCGACTCTAGCACATTGGTGAGTCCACTCGAGGGACCTAAACAGGTTATGTCCCTTGTGATTTCCAGGTTGCATTGGAGACAGTGATCAAAAGCCCTAGCAGTGCTTTGATATACCTTTATGATTGAACCCGCATACTTGTACCATAGAGGCTCTGACTCTCAATCAGTGAGTGCACATAGCTATGTACCAGATCCAGCAGACCATCAGTCATGAAGAGATAGCATTCCAGGAGAATGCCATGGGTCCAATGTACTAGATCAGTAATGTATTCAGCCTCACATAGAGGCAACCAGCATTGTAACATAAGTTGTATATGATCGGCTCTTGTATTTTAGAGCATAGATCAAATTATTATTTTGACAGTATCATGAGCATGGGAATTCCTGCCTCGTCCATATACATGTCACACATTTACTATATCTCACCCATTGATGGGAACCAAATTAATACAAAACCAAAAGCCACCATGCCCCAGCCCCAGAAGCACCACCTCTCGACAGCAAATCCTATGATGTCCATCGACCATACATTGAGCTCTTACCCTCACACATCAGGGGGCAATATGTTATCCCAAAAATCCCAACACAGCTCTCCATGTCCTACACCACCCAAGGACACCATCTCACAACACTCATTTCACTCCATAAGACCTTCCATTTGACCCGACACCTCCAAAAGAGCCCAAGGATGAAGAAAAGGGCTAAAAACCCCAAAAAAGAGCCCAAAATAGACCCCCAGGAGCTAAAGCCCTTAAAAAAGCGCTAAAACCCTGAAAGGGGCTAAAATTAGGGAAAAAGGGGCTAAAGGCCCAAAAAATGTGTTAAATCCTTGACCAAGGGCTTAAAACCCTAAAACCCCTTGGAAAAACTATATAAGGAGGGTGGGGGGTCACTCTCAAAACACTCCTCATTTGCATATTGTTATGCTACCCATGGATGCTTTGAGACCTCTTGCTCTCAAACCACCCACTCTCCCTCTCCTTCATCTCCATTTCCCCAATCCATTGCGTCCCAACCAAGAGAGAGGTGCTCCCATGAGCTAGGGCACGGTGGCCCATTTCCACCTAAGTGAGGTATAATCTCATTTATGTTTATGTTCATTTTCTTATTTTGTTTTCTAACTCATATTGTCATTTGCAGGTTTTCTCCATGGTAGTATAGGTTCATTTTGCAGGTTTTGGAGGCGGAACCCTAACATTCTGTGTGTAGAGGGGTTCAACAATGCTCCATCATCTATTCTCTTTCATTTTCTTCTCTTAGATCTAGTTTACAATAGCTACAATTTACTTGTTCTAGTGTAACTTATCTTAGTTTCAATTCGTAGCTCTGTTTTTACCATTTTACATTCTGTTTTTTACTGTTTTCTAAGGGTAGAAACCTACCCTTGTGCCCTATAGGCACAAGAGAGCCATTTTTTCCCCTGTAGTGAGGAGAAATTCTCACTACAGCTACATGTTCCAAAACTCACCATAATCTCAGAATTTTTACTTTTGTGGCATATAATTTGACTCTAAAAGAATAGTAAAGTAAACTACATGCAAAATTTTAGCCCGAAATGCAAAATAGTACCCTTGAAGAAGCTTGGTGTGTGAAAACCCAGGGTGAAACATCTCAGACTTTTTGGTTTTGTTGCATATACTTTGATTCCAAAAGAACAGTGGAGTAAACTGGATGCAAAATTTTATCCTTTTAGGGTAGCTCGAGTGGTTGAGTACCTTGATATTTGGAAGGGATCATGGTTAATCCCATAGGCTAGGTTCCTCTATTGCATTCCTCACTCAATGTCCCTACTAGGTCAGGTGCCATAATCTACACCAACACATTTACATCGGGTACCATCTATGAAATGAAGGGAAACCCACATGGTTTTACTTAGAAAAAAATATTGGATGCAAAACTTCGGCATTTGACTAGTTCCCCTGTGTGTTTTTGATTTTTCTACTATGGTAGAGATCATTCAAAACATCATTACTTGCAAAGTTCTAAGAGAATTTTCCATCCATTCCGATGACCAGAACAGCAAGAAACTAAACACAATAAAAAATAGTATTATCTAAAATTTCAATCAATCTTCCATGAATGCACCACATAATACTTGAATTCATGCCCTTTTAGGTTTCAGGGATTGACCAAAATAGACAAGAAAGAAATGAGGATTGAAGTCTCAACCTTGTAAAATGCTACATAACATAACCATGAAATTAACCATGCTACATAACCATGACATTAACCATGCTACATAACCATAACCATGCTCAAAATTTATGTTTTCCACCAATTTCAAAACAAGTTCCACTACATGAAATTATAGATAGAACTCTTACCTCACAAATTTTGCAATTGTCTATGAAAAATATATCATAGCTTTGGACAATGCAAGTCCTAGATTATTAATGATTAGTTCACCAACCAAAATAATAATTTCCAATTTTCATATAGCAAACAATAAAATATTTAACAAGATAAATCATTAAACAAAGTGCTGGATTAACAGATATTTTTTTAATAACCCCCAAAAGAATTGCAAATTTTCATCTCTTTCAACTTAACGCTCTGCTGGTCACTACATTAATTTTAACGCTCTACTGGTCACTGCGTTAAGTTTGGTCATTGAGATTTCATACCATATTTCATGTAAAAGAATGAATCAATAAAGTGCAAGATATATACAACATTAAGGAATCACAACCATTAATTGAATCCACCTTATACTTAGATAATTCTGAGTTTGATCTTGTCACTGAAGGGACAAGTCAAACATGGTAACCATATAGTACCTTCAGAGAGGGTTAAAGCAGACTGAAACTGAACTTACACTCTTAGTCAATAGAAAGATATGTTTCAATCAAAATAATAGGCTTGAGTAATTTAGTCATGTCCAAAATAGTCATGCTAAGGACACACAATCACTTAGCACAAGATACACTCAGTCATACTGATACCCTCTAACAGTCATGTTGAGTTACTCACAATCCACACTTGAAGAGTAAACTCATAGTCACTCCAGGGATAGAACCCAACACACAAGAAAAAACCATAATAACTAACGGTAAGAAAATTGTGAGCTAAGCGACTTAGAAAAATGCAAAGACTCACACTGAGAAAAATTGTGAGGTAAGCAGATGAGAAAAACGTAGAGACTCACTTTACAAGATGAGATGTAAATAAAGAAAATGTAGAGATCAAGCTCAACCCATGAAGAAAGAATAAATCGTAGAGGTAAAACTAAGAGCATGAATGAACAAATCATAGATCATGAATGAACAATTCACAGAGGTAAAACCCATCCCCTAAAATGAATGAGACACAGAGGTAAAATTGTTGAGTGAAATTGTAGAGGAAAACCTGAGAGACAAACCCGCAGGAAAGAGGAGAAAATCAAATCGCATAGGAGATAACCCTTATTGGAGAAACCGATGATAAAAGACATCCCAGTGAGATAACAGGATGAGAACATGATGAGATAACCCTAGGACCAAGTAATAATAGGACCATGAATCAACAACCACAAGAGAAAAGTGAACCGTAAAGGCAGACAAACATTTAATTAGGACCAACAAGACCAAAGACTTTTCTCTCTCTCAAGGTACATAGTTTTATATACACTTTTGTCATCACTGTATAAGGGGAATGTCCAAATGGATGGTATGCTCCTTTTGTCCTCAACCAACTTTTACAAGAAATATCATTCATACATGTCTATAGAGGAAACATAAAGAGCCCAGTTCAGTATATCCAAGGAAGCGCTCTGTGAAGTGTCCTAATATCAATACCCTCAGAGGAGAAACAATGTCATCCTCAAGACATCCAATATGATGCTAAAAGACTCAATCATCCATAATCAAATATAAAGAAACCAAAAGGTTGAAGAGCAGGAGGTACAAGCTCTGTTTTAGAAGATCCGTAGTTTGTCTTCCCCAATAGTTATTTCCTTATAATTTTCAGTGAAGGAAAGTAGGACCACAACCATGGGGAGCACTTCCTTGGATATACTGTCTGCCCTCTTATTGTGTTCTCTAAATACATGATGAAATTCTAAAGTGTGAAAGAAGTCCTTCAACTCCATAATGTTGTCACACCAACCATCCAGATGGAGGGAAGAGAGAGTTTCCATATCATCTAAGCCCAAAAGCTATGATAAAAACCAATTTTCATAAAATAGTGCATACCAGCTCAAAGTGTCCATGCATGTGGGCTCGAAACATTATGCAATGCTAGCACCTGAGTGAAGAAGACTATGAGTGAAACCCCCATAAGGAATCAACACTGAGAATAGGTCAAATCACCGACAAACTACATGAATATGTGTTCCCAAGCTACCAAGTGTGAAGGACAAGAAAACAATTAACTGCTAACAATTGAATACAATGAATGTGGAGCACTATTGATTTGCATCTATAGCAGATCAATCTAAACCTTTGAACCAGAACACCAATGGATCCTGGTTTTCTGTGGGATGAAAAGTCAAAATGAAATTCAATATATGCGTATATATATATATATATATATATATATATATATATATATATATATATTTGGGGAAAAAATATACAAAAAGTAATTAAATATTAACAAATAGAAATATCCATACCTACGTCACTGGAGGAAATTGTGAAACTAGAATTTCCTCAACATCTATATTTGTGCCACTAGCCTCTATTTCTTCTGCATCAAACAATTTTGTATCATCAATGTCATCATCATTCATGAATTTGGTATACTGCATAAATTTCATATATTAACAACATTAGATTTCATATACTAAATTTCATATATTATAGCATACTTACGTACCATGCGCATGTTTTCATTTTATTGAGCAACGACTCACTTATAATTGTCTCCACAGTATGTTGTGTACTGCTCAAGCTCTAATCGACTCATACTTTTTAAGGAATCATTAGAGTAATCATCAAATGGGCCTGCATTCATACTGGATCCAGATGAAATACTATGTAGGATGATTTCCAACCCTACCAATGCAGCCCCAACACAGTCTCGTATCTCTTCCCTCACCCCTCTTTCTATTTGGGATGTTGTTTCCAACTCCTCTTGTAAATATATGACTCTAGGATGTGGTTGTACTAACCGAGGCATCAGACTCCAATAATGAACATCTCGTCGTGCATCAGGTCGTTCATATGTACAAACTTTTGCCAGCACCATATAAATTGGATCCCGTATATGTATAGTCGAGGTCCATGTTAAACCGAAACTCTGCAATTGGCATCTTGAAAAAATATTGAGGAACCTCGTCATTATTTGGGAAATTCTCATATGCACATAGGAACCTTGAATAAATGTGTGGTGCAATCAAAGGATCATTGAATCTTGTGATCTTTAGACCTTTTTTTTCTTCAGGTCGCAAGTCAAAACATGAGAAGACCATTTCTTTTGTGACAACTTTCTTTTCTTCTTCAAACTTGTGGCCACCCATAACTGAAAATCGCCTCCTACGCATCATATCATGAAAAATATGGGTTGATGGTCCAACCCCAAGATATGTCTCGATCAAACAATTTAGATTGTGCAAAATAATCTGGAGACATTGTTGAGTACCAAAAGAGAGATTTGAAGATACAAGTTTTTTCTTCAATCTGGAGGAATGCTCCTGCATCTCTTCCACAGTGAGCATAGAAATGTTGTCTTCCCAAGGAGTCTCCCTGGGAACATCTCTAGGATGACTATAAATAGGATCATATCTATCGTTTTCATCATATTGATGCACCCGATGATGTCTCCTTGTCTTTGGAGGTGTATTAGGATTAACAACAACAAACCCTATAAGAAGATGCACGTGCAAGTATTAAAATATATATATCAAATTTTTAAATCAAATTATACATGTCCATATAAAATATGTTCATTAGAAATACCCGATGCATCATCTTGTGCCCCATCATTAATGTCAGAATGTCTAGAGGCACCTGTACAAAACCAAAAAATGGTAATCACATGTAAGTTAAAAAGAAAAATCATCAAACAAGTTTTCTAGTCAGAATGTACATGTGTAAAGAACCTCTACCTGGTGATGGTGTATCTGAGGAATAAGACACTAAGTGTGTCCTATGTGTTTGTACATCGGCCCCTGTAGACCCCTCAAACATACATCTGTCATGCTCAGAGCCACCACCTATGCATGTAATAAGATCTTAGAAAGGCTAGGTAAAATAATATTTATGTTCATATAGACTTGAGTATGAATTAAATAACAACTGAATTTACCTGACGATGACCTCAGGGATTTTGGATGCATGGTAGCCAATATTACTTCAGCCTAAAGCTATGCATGGTAAGAATATTCCACATGTTAAAAAATATGTCAAACAATAATTCTAGTCAAATTGTTCGTAAACAATCTCGACCTCACAATGGCACCCTATGTGTTTGTCCACCAGCCCTTGTAGACCCATTAGATAGACATCTGTTGTGATAAGAGCCACCAACTGTGAACAACAAGATATTATCAAGATGTGTACAAGAATATCTATGTTCATATCGACTTCAGCATGGAATTAATAACATTTGAATTTACCTGACGATGATCTCAGGTACTGTAGCTGCATAGTAGCCAAAATTGCTTTAGGCTGAAGCTGTAAAGCTGTGCCTGATAAGAATTTTCCACATATTAAAAAGCATGCCAAACAATAATTCTAGTCAAAATGTATGAAAAAAATATCTACCTAGCAATGGCATCTTATGTGTTTATCCACTAGCCCCTATAGACCCCTTAGACAGACGTCTGTCATGCTGAGAGCCACCACCTAGGCACAACAAGATCTTAGGTTTAGATGTGTAAAAGAACATTTATTTTTATATATACTTGAATATTAATTGAAAAACAATGAAATTTACCTAACAATGACCTTTGGGTCTATCGCTGCATAGTAGCCAAGCTTTCTTCACCCTCAAGCTTTGAAGCTATGCATGATAAGAATTTTGCACAGATTAAAAAACATGCCAGACAATAATTCTAGTGAAAATGTACACATAAACAATTTCTCTACCTAGCAATGGCATATCTAAAGAATAAGACACTAACTGTGTCCTCTGTGTTTGTCCATAGGCCCCTATAGACCCCTCAGAAAGACATTTGTCATGCCGAGAGCCACCCCCTGGGAACAACAACATCTTAGATTTAAATGTGTAAAAGAGGATTAATTTTTATATATACTTGACTACGAATTGAATAAAAATAAAATTGACCTCACGATGACCTCTATGTCTGTCGCTGCATGGTATCCAACCTTGCTTCACCCTCAAGCTATGAATTCTTTCCACTATCTTTGAAATATTCCTAAAAGTGACATGCATGCAAACCCTAAAACTGACATGCAAACCCTAAAATATATATATATGAAGGTTATTTGAACCAAAAGGGTATCATTGTTATTATTCATCTTTTGGAAACACATTTTGGGAGCTCGGTGAGCTACTTAGGATTAGGGCAGATTGCCCTGACATAATTGGATTCGGTGGTGAAATGTATACAACCTAACCAATTGGTAGGGTGAATCATCCAAATTCATCATTGTGTACTTCATTGATTGAATAGGAATTTTTGAATACAATGATTCCTCGAGTGACATATTTAATGGAGCAGCAAGATACACATCTAATGGTATACCTTGCCAAATGAACATCATGACACAAAATTCAGTCCCCAAGGATGGTTATGCATGCGAAACTAGAGTGAAACACATCACGTGGTATTCATTTGGAAGCCCTATAAAATTATGTTGTTGATTATGAAAAACATCATACTTGGGATAAGAGAGGCTTTCTTGGACATCTGTTTTCCTTCTTTGCAAAAATGAGCAAAAAACTAGACTGTGAAATCATTGGAAATTTTGTTAGATACATGTCCCTATTCTTCAAAATTATAGGAAAAAAGTGGTCCCAAAAAGTTGTTACCCTCGCCATCAGAGTTCAAATCCCACTTTCTAGCATGTTTCCTCTTAGTGAGCTGAATTTTTATTATCTATACAATATCTATTCATGAATTTTTAACATGGCCTTGTGCCCTGAACGATATAGGTTTACCCTGAGTGCCATCCTTGGAATGAGAGGAACTCCCCAGGAGGTTCCCTCCCAAATATGTTACCTAGAAAATAATTTTGACAAACATTTAGGGGAAAAATTACCTAATATAACAAAAAATACCTAAATTCCTTTAAATATTAAATTAGATAAATTGGTCAGCTACAAAAAACATGAGCTTCAAGAGTATTTATTTCTACTCATCTTGCCACTATGGCTTACACCCAAGATTACTATTTTCTACTTTAGTTTCAAGAGTATTTTGTTCTACTCGTATTGCCACTATCTTTGAAATGTTCCTAAAAGTGACATGCATGAAAACCCTAAAAATGGCATGCATGAAAACCCTAAAAGTGACATGCATGCAAACCCTAAAGTGACATGCATACCCTAAAAGTGACATGCATGCAAACCCTAAAAGTGGCATGCATGCAAACCCTAAAACTGACATGCAAACCCTAAAAGCTATATAAGAAGGTTAGTTGAACAAAAACAGTATCATTGTTATTATTCATATTTTAGAAACACATTTTGGGAGCTCAATGAGCTACTTAGGGTTAGAGCATATTGCGCTGACCTAATTAAATTCGATGGCGAAATCTATACAATTTAACCAATTGCTAGGGTGAATCATCTAGATTCACCATTGTGTACTTCATTGATTGAATAGGAATTTTTGAATACCATGATTCCTCAAGTGAAATATTTAATGGGGCAGAAAGATACACATATAATGGTAGACCTCGCCAAATGAACATCATGACACAAAACTCAATCCCCAAGGATGGCTATGCATGCGAAACTAGAGTGAAACACATCACGTGGTCTTTTTTTGGCAGCCCTATAAAATTATGTTGTTGATCTAGAAACACATCTTACTTGGGTTAAGAGAGGCTTTCTTGGATATATCTTTTCCTTCTTTGCAAAAATGAGCACAAAACCAAACTGTGAAATCATTGGACATTTTTTTAGATACATGTCCCTATTCTTCAAAATTATAGGACAAAAGTGGTGTCCCAAAAAGTTGTTACCCTCGCCACCGGAGTTCAAATCCCACTTTCTGGAATGTTTCCTCGTAGTGAGGTGAATATTGATTAGCTATAAATTATCTATTCATGAGTTGTTAACATGGCCTTGTTCCCTGAACAATATAGGGTTTACCTTGAGTACCATCTTTGGAATGAGAGGAACCACCTAGGAGATTCCCTCCCAAATATGTTACCTTGAAAAAGAATTTTTACAAACGTTTAGGGGACAAATTACCTAATATAACAAAAAATACCTAAATTCCTATAAATATTAAATTAGATAAATTGGTTAGCTACCAAAAACATTATCTTCAAGAGTATTTATTTCTACTCATCTTGCCACTGTGGCTTACACCTAAGATTACTATTTTCTACTTGAGTTTCAAGAGTATTTTTTTCTACTTGTCTTTCCACTATCTTTGAAATGTTCCTAAAAGTGACAGACATGCGAACCCTAAAAATGGCATGCATGCAAACCCTAAAAGTGACATGCATGCAAACCCTAAAGTGACATGCATACCCTAAAAGTGACATGCATGCAAACCCTAAAAATGGCATGCATGCAAACCCTAAAACTAACATGAAAACCTTAAAATCTATATAAGAAGGTTAGTTGAACCAAAAGGGTATCATTGTTATTATTCATCTTTTGGGAACACATTTTGGGAGCTCAGTGAGCTACTTAGGGTTAGGGAAGATTTCCTTGACCTAATTAGATTCGGTTATGAAATCTATATAACCCAACCAATTGCTAGGGTGAATCATCCAGATTCACCATTGTGTACTTCATTGATTGAATAGGAATTTTTGAATACAATGATTCCTCAAGTGACATATTTAATGGGGAAGCAAGATAAACATCTAATGGTAGACCTCCCCAAATGAACATCATGACACAAAATTCAGTCCCCAAAAATGGTTATTCATGTGAAACTAGAGAGAAACACATCACGTGGTCTTCATTTGGCAGTGCCATAAAATTATGTTGTTGATCAAGAAAAACATCTTACTTGGGATAAGAGAGGCTTTCTTGGACATCTCTTTTCCTTCTTTGCAAAAATGAGCACAAAACCAAACTGTGAAATCATTTGACATTTTGTTAGATACATGCCCCTATTCTTCAAAATTATAGGACAAAAGTGGTGTCCCAAAAAGTTGCTACCCTCGCCCAAGGAGTTCAAATCCCACTTTCTATAATGTTTCCTCTTAGTGATTTGAATGTTGATTATCTATACATAATCTATTCATGATTTGTTAACATGGCCTTGTGCCCTGGACAATCTAGGGTTTACCCTGAGTACCATCCTTGGAATGAGAGGAATCGCCCAGGAGGTTCTCTCCCAAATATGTTACTTGGTAAAAAAATATGAGAAACATTTAGGGGAAAAATTACCTAATATCACAAAAAATACCTAAATTCCTTTAAATATTAAATTAGATAAATTGGTAAGCAACCAAAAACATGAACTTTAAGAGTATTTATTTCTACTCATCTTGCCATTGTGACTTACACCCAAGATTACTATTTTCTACCTGAGTTTCAAGAGTATTTTTTTGTACTCGTCTTGCCACTATATTTGAAATAATCTTAAAAGTGACATGCATGCAAACCCTATAAATGACATGCATGCAAACCTTAAAAGTGACATGCATGCATACCATAAAAGTGACATGCATGCAAACCCTAAAAGTAGCATGCCTGCAAACCCTAAAACTTACATGCAAACCCTAAAATCTTTATAAGAAGGTTAGTTGAACCAAAAGGTTATCACTGTTATTGTTCATATTTTGGAAACACGCTTTGGGAGCTCAGTGAGTTACTTAGGGTTTAGGGAAGATTTCCTTGACCTAATTGGATTCGGTGGAGAAATATATACAACCTAACCAATTGCTAGGGTGAATCATCTATATTCACCATTCTGTACTTCATTGCATCAGAGATTCATTGTGTTTAGGGCATTGTTGGAGCTTCCTTAAAGCTTATAGCTAGGCGTATTCGTTCATTAATCATGGCAGTGATCCTATCATTGTTGAGAAAGGGGGGTCTTCACCAAGTTCTAGGCAACAATATTCCTCTATACTGCTACTACTGGATTGTATACTAAAATAGTGTTTATATCCATCCATTCCTCCTCAAAAGAACAGGGCAACGATTTACTGTGGGAAAGGGTTCATTTTATGGGAAACAAGTTACCAGTGAGCAGAGGATTATCACGAGGGAAATCAGCCTGTTTAATAAGTGTGATCTCTACAAGAAGGCAATAACGCAAAGAAGGATCACTTAAATTTCCCTAGATAAGAGGGATGGAGTACTAAAGAGATCGTGTTCACATATTTAAGGGTTGCATACACTTAAGAGAGGTGTCATTAGTCTATCTAGATGCCCTTCCTCCAATCTGGGCATAGCTCTCAAGTAAACCCACTTCCACTGGGGCCTATTCATCATATGTGTTTATAAATCAAACTGCTACAGTCCTCAGAGATTGACTTTTTATTTGAGATCTACATGCACATAAGAAGGAACGGATCAACACATGGAAGGTGCTCCTAGCTGAGTGTGGTACTCAAAGATTCCATTTTGTTGAAGCATATTCATAAATCTGTGTGTTTATATAAAGTTACTACATCCATCAAGAAATCCACCCTTATCATTTGAGATGACGTGAACCATCAATCTGGGAAATTAACTATTTGCATAGCTGGTACATTCTTAGGCATTCATTATCTTTAGACTTTGGGAATCACCTTGATCACTAAAAACATTTGTACAATCATCTACAATTCAACTCTGTTAAGGATTAAAAGACTACCATCTCAATTATTGTTGTGCAAGGTACTTCTAAGATAAGATCTGATAATTTCCTAAATCTACATTATTTCTACGTTGTTGTTATTTATGGATATATATTGCATTTTTTATGAATCTCTGGGTTAAGTCTGATATTGGATACAAATAAAGATCAGTACTGAGTATATATATCAACAAGTCTAGTATGATAAGGAACACTGAATTGTGTTGTGAAATTTCCTAATAATAAACCCTATTCAAACATTACACCCTCATTTACAAACAAAAAAGAGGTTAAGGAATGTATTGATCAGAGAAGTGTCAAGAGTCATAATGTCAAATTATCTATAATCTATACCAAATTCAGATTGGGATATTACAGTCTTCCACCTATGATTTCTATTTGCAGTTTTACTGAGTAGTTCTAGTAAGCATATAATATTGGATATCGTCCAGATAAGCCTAAAAAATATGGTGGACACAAAGGGACATGGCTAGTCCGGATCAGCCTCAAAAACTATGCATTGTATTTCTAATAAGAACTTACATAGAATACTAATATAACTAGGGTTCTTTTAGAAAAGATATTTATATCACTATACAATATGCTCATACATGATGGATATTACGTAGCTAATAAATTTACTGTAAGTATTATTAGTAAGCTCTGTACTCATAAATAGCTTGATGCTTATTCTTATTCCAATTAATTTATGGTGTTCATGTTCTACTTATTGAAATAGTGTGTTTACAATAGTTGTTATTGGTGCTTATCTATGATGTTGTAGATAGATGTAGTTAACCTCAAAGACAAATTCCTAAAATAAGAGTCACCATATTTACATATGACCTCCCAACATAGTTTTATTGACTTCATAGTTCAATTATCTATGAATAATTTAAAATACCCACCTAAAAAATAATGCTCAAACATATGGAGCATGGACCATGTATGCCATGGCTAGGCCTTCCACTTTACTACTGGCATAGTTTCACTTCGATTGAGTCAGCGTAATTTTATTAAAGTAAAATTTATGAAATAATATTGATTCTCTAGGTTGTGCATGGATACCTCTCCAAATGATAATTGAAATATTGGCATACTTCATGGAATTCAAACATCAACTTAGGGAAAACTAAAATTTCCACAACAACCACTTACTTAAAGTCAGGAATCCAAGTCGGAGGTACCACAATATAATAGGATATATTTATCCCCCCTAGTCACATTATATGGAAGAGCTTCATAGTCACTAGACTTTAAATTATTGGGGGCGAGCCAACGGGATTCAACAACCTATACCCATGCTTTATATCTTCAACCTAGGATGATGGGATGGATGGAGTGGTGTTATTATATTCACCTAGGAACACCTATGTAGGGGGGAGTGGAGACTATTAATAACCCACTATATGAGTAACCTTTATACAGGAATCCTATGAGCATGGAGGAAGTGAACAAGTTGTTAAAATCTATGGTGAATGACCTGACCAAGGTAAAACAAGGGTTGGTTGCTCACTCCTTTATAGGAAAGGAAAAAAATAAAACTCTTAGGAACCAGCCTTAGTTCATAAGACCTCCTCATAAGGAATTACTTTTCCTAAATAAATTATTCTTTGATGAAATAAAGAAAATTCCTCTCCTTCTCAGTCGAGCCTGCATGCACAAACTCGGTCGAAAGTGACTAGTTTTGAGGGGTATAATTTATGGTGAAAGGGGGTAAGGTACCTCTGATACTCAGCTATGTTTCCTACATGCTATGCCTGAGACACCGAGACCATATTATCCTTTTATCATCTACTACATATCCACAGGCTTCCCCAACATAGCCTCCTTAACAATAATAACCACCCATCTAGATACTACAGCGTAACCACAAAACCTAATAGCCTTAGACATCACCAATACCTATTGTTTCTCCTCCCATTACTACTACACCACCTATATACACTTTCACTCCTCCATAGTAGGATAAACCCAGATGTGATTAGAACCATCCTATACCCGAGTCTAAGAAATTATATGAATACCACTAGGTTTATGACCACAACATAGAGTGGTGTATGGATTATCGTAGGGTTTAGTGTGAGCAACAACAATGATAAGAAAATAACAAGGGCCCTCTCCATCTTAATAATGTTGGTCTAATCATATACAAAATTCATTTACTCAGCATAGATATTCATTTCTTGCTAGTTAATTAGCCATGTTGTTATCTGGCTATTCCCCTTCCTTTTTAACCTCCTTATTTACATCTATGGCACCTACTACATCTAGTCAAAACAATACTATACAAAAGGCACATTTAATCATAGGGTTCATTGAAGAGGCAAACTTGGCTGACGTATGTATCACTACTCATCCCTCTTGACTAGCTATTCTCTCCCTCTCGATTAAATGATTGCTCGGTCATGGTTTATTTATTTAAGCTAATTACAGGTTTGTTATCAAATGCCAAGTCAATTCCTAACAGGGCCCAAGAGCTCTCATCATCTGTCAATAATATGTCTTAATCGATATGCTCGTATGGAAACAACATGTCTCAAAGTCCATTCTAGTAAATTCATTAGCAGCATAGATCATGTCCATCAAGTAGGAGCTAATGTAAAACTGAGGCTCCTTACCAGGCTTGGGATTTTTTTCAGCTCTAATGGCTTCTGTCAAAGAGTAATAAATGATGGATTCCTAATTGAAAATACTTCTATTATTCATGATTTTTTTTATTAAAGGGACCCATGCCCCTTATTCACAAGTGTTTAGAGAGCATGCCTTAATTTTGGGCCAGAACCAGACTCCGGCAGTGAGTGTTTCAATATGCAGGATCTCATAACTAGATCAAACACCTTAGCACCTCACAGTGCCACACCTCAGCATCTCACAGTGCCACAACAAGAAATAAAAGTTTAAGAGCACAGACGGGGCTATATACAGGCCAGGTACAAACCCTACAGTTAGACATTCTCACACTACAGTTGTGCAGTAAACTCATACTACAACTACTGGACGGGATGTGTAGGATAAAATATAACCAAAACCCCACTGAAATTCATGCAGTGCATATCTAAAGTTAATATAAATGTTGTAAGTGCCTACTCCCTTCCATAGAATCCCATAATTCATGTAGTTCCTAGAACTATTCGGAGATCCCACAATTGGGCTGTCGAACTTCAATTCATCAAGTAGGCCAGGTTAGGTCCTCTCTTAGTTTCAATAACATGTGCTCAGGGAGGAGGTGTTTGTGTGTGAACAGTTGCAGTATGTGACCAAGAAGATACGAGATGTATGGGTATGGGGTTACTTAGGGGATAAAATCGACCATCAAAAGCTCGAAACTCAGTGTTTTATGGAACAATAGTAGGAGAGCCTAATTGTTTCCAAGTTTAATGGGACATAGTAGATAGGGATGCCAACTAATCCACCACACATCAATGAGTGGTTATGTTCCTAATGATGACCCGTATTTGAAATGGGGTAGAAAAAGGGAGGAGATTTTTATGATTGGGGTCTGGGAAATTGTTATTATCATCAATTTGCAATGTAGTCACTTTCAAGTGCCTATTCTAGACTAAATCCATGTTTTTAAAACCACACAGATAACCCAAATTGTTAAAATTGAGATTTAAACCCTCTAAATTATGATTTAAACCAGAATTTCGTTGTCGGATTCTCATGGGTTGGGGGCATTTTGGTTAATGCTTATACTGCTCCTCCAAGAGATGGTAAATTCAATACATAAATGGTGGCATAACCAGAAGATAGAGAGTCTGAACACAGCGAATTGAGAATTGGTAATTTAAGGAAAGAAATGTAGCATGTATCTTCAGATGCAAAGAATGAAAAAATGCATGTACCAGGATAGAAAATTATAACCTAATTGAGAAGAAACCCCTTCTTCTTGGTGTGAACCAGAACAATGATGATGGTCGACTGAAACCGCACATGAAATGCATGCCCAAACTCTCTTTGAAAGCTCGAAAAGGCCTTACCAAGCGCAAAAAATTGTTACCCTGCCTGATTGAAAAACCTCAAATGGTGCGATGGTGGACGTTCTGAAAACCTCTTACCCTGACCAAAAAACCAGTGAAATGGAGAGGATGGACTAAGCAGATGCCACAAAATCCAATAACCAAAATTCAAAAGCAATGGCTTGGTTTTCACGGTGAAAGCCTCAGAGCGAAAAACTAGGAAAATAATGACGATGGTCGGCTAGGCGAGGAGGGGGTTTTGCTTTATATAGTTAAACATTTCTCAGCCAAGAGTTAAAAAGTAATCTAATCTCTTGACTGAGAAACCATTCCAAGAGTTTAATGTAAAAATTATGCCAATACTCTCAGACGAGAAGGTTTAAAAATCTCACCCGAAACAATATCTAACTATGGAACAACTCTCGGATGAGAGAATATTAACCGTGGTTAATTTCTCGTCTGAGAAATATAACAAATCTCAGCTGAAAAAATTTGTTGACTTTTTTCTCGGCCGAGAAATTGGAAATTATACAAAAAAAAAAGAATTTGTCATGGAATTGTTTCCCAACTTCATGCTTTTACCCAAAAAGCAAGCCAAAGTCATCTGAACAAGGGTTCTTGTAACTTTTGATTTTAACTATGAACTTTGATTGTATCATATTCTTTTATTAATACGAAATTTCAACATAGAAATAGATAGACCTATATTTTCACAAATTTAGAATATTCATCTCCTTAATGAGACATGATGTTGGACATATCATCAAATATTCTGTCATGCATTTCATGCAGGTGCTGTTATTGGTGCAATAACTAATACTCTTGATGTAATCAAGGCCAGATTGATGGTTCAGGTATCCATTTAAGAAGTGATTTAAGCTATAGTCAATTCATAGACAAGAGGAATTTCCTTTTGTAAACAATAAGATAGGAGAAGCATGAAGACAATGGTAATATAAATTTTAATTTTGGCATAAGGAACATCAAATCAATACAAGGGTATATTTGATTATGTTCAAAAGATCATGCAATAAGAAGGATCCTCTTTTTTGACAAAGGTTAGTTTTTTTCTCAATGTTGGCCCACTTCTGCTCCTTAAAACCCTTTCTCCACATGGATGTCTTTTGCAACCTTTCCATTTATTTTGATTTTGATGGTAACTTTATGCTTGTGGACATGTAAATGAATCCTTGTATGTTTTTTTTACTCTGTTAATTATGGGTGTAGGGTTGCCTTAATCTATTGACAAGTGGATTTTGTCATTGGATATCCATCCAATCTGACGACTATGCTATACTACAAACGCATTAGTCGTCGGTTATTTGACTGGAAGGAATGAAGCGTCGTTCGATTTATGAGCTTTATTTGGTGAAGTAGGTCATCGAATATCCATCAAATCTGACGATTATGATACACTACTGAATCCTTTAGTCCTTCGGTGATCCGACGGGTATTAAGGAGATTCGTCGGATTCCATAGTGGAGTCAATCATCGCATATCTGGCAAAGATGAAGGAGAACTTGTCGATTGTCTGACCGATTGAAAGTGCCATTTTACTTTGGACTTATGAACACAGGGTGTCAAAAATATGACAAGGGCATTTCACTATCGGAATTGATGTGAAATTCCATCGACGTCTTAAAAGAAAGCAAATTGTCAATTTATCATCATCAATATCTCAAAAATCGAACATTTAGGCCATCAGAATTTGTGTTTGAATCCTAAGGAGTCAAGGCTCAAACTTGTGACCTCCCCTTGAACTGAGAGAGTGTGCACATGTATTACCAATTGAGCTAACCCTTGGGGGTTAAATTTCACAACCATAGATTACTACAATATAATTTCATGTTTTAATACAATTATAAAAATATTAAGCAAAATTGTAGTGGTTTCTTATCACTCCAATTACAACATAAATATTTTGCTAATTGGATTTAAATTGTATGTGACTTGTTTGCAGTCATTTTAAATTTTGAGTCAAATTTTAAAAGGGGCTTGTTTGCCTTAATTTTGAATTTTCATGGTTAGAGAACAAATCTAGTCATTTCATGCTAGAATGAACTTCATAGAAATATCCAATGCAACTTTTTATTAGTCCTTTTAATCGATTTGAATCCTCAACACTCCTTAAGTGAAACATTGTCACGAGACAAAATCGATTTTCCTTTAAGAGTGTAATAAGCAATTCACTTTATCTAGTTTAAGAGAGTGGGAGGGAAAAACAATTTGTTTTTTGTATAGCAATAAGCATTTTGTCTTATCTAAATCTAAAGAGAGGGATACATAATTCACCATATATATATATATATATATATATATATATAAAGTAATTACCTATTGAATATTTAAACATGTAATTTTCCCTTTTCTTCTAATCGTAATTACTCATTACCAATTAAACAATTCATCATATATATTATTTCAAAAAAAATATTGTTAAACATATTCATATCACATAAAAACAAAATATGTTTCTTAATATAAATTCAAAATATTTTCAAACTCCCTAGCCTTCATGTTCCTACAGTATTTCCAACCCCCTATCAGATATGACGAGGGAGTGGAGATCCTGTTATCCTGATGCCAAAACATAGCCACTCACATCACTGATCATATCCATGAGTGGCGGCGACGCTGTAGCTTGTGTAATATCCAACTTGATGACAATATATTCTTGGATTGGTTCCTCAAGACTTTTCTCCCACCCATCATGAAGGACGTCACATCTGAGCATCCCCAATCTAAAGAAGAGGCCATATTGAAGGCCCAACAATTTGATCTCATTTACGCCCAGTCTGGATACTTGTACACTGTCATTCCAGATGCTCCCCGTCCAAGTACCTCTTACTACGACGCACCAGGGGCATCCCACGCAGTGGATGGAATTATAGGGTCAATCTCTCAACAACAACCACCTCGACCGACACCACCTGCAATTGCACCACAACCAAGCAATAGTGATAATATTTCTTACCAAAACCAAGCTCCAGACTATACTAGAATGATGTCTCAGTCTGGAGCGACAACTTCCTATGCACAACCTGCGCCACTACAGCACACTCAAGCTATGGCTTAGCTAGCACAGTAGTATGTGGGGAAAATTCCCACATTCATGGCATTGCCACCCCCACAAATATACTATGCACCACCAGTGCAACAAGTCCAAGCCCCCACCCCCACTCCACCTACTCCACCCGCTCCGTTGGGACAAGTGTTTGCACAGCAAAACCGTCCCAACCAGCCTTCCCCCAACAATCAACAAGGGAAAGCTAGAAATAACCGGCCCCGTAACCAGGGAAACAACCAACCACAGGGAGGTGGTAAACAATCAAATCCTCCCAAAAATTCCATAGCAAACTAGCCAGCCCAGAATCCCCCGCGACCAAATGCTACAAGGCGCAATGCCCCATTGTGCACAAACCAACCATGCACACTCTGTGAGGTCTATGGGCACTATACATTTGAGTGTCCCCTCATGGGTCGGATGAAGAAGGCCATTCAAAATGAGGCCCAATAGGCTGCTAACGCTACAAACCAAGCATAACCCAACCTGGCACCACAAGTACCTCCTCCCATGGTGCTTCAAAACCTACCATGATTCGCAAGGGTTAACAACACCTACCAACGTTATCCCTACCATCACTACCACTGAGCCGCAAGGGGTGACCACACATGCTAACATCATCCTCGTAACCAACACTGTGGTTGAAAACACACCAGCTTCCCCACTATTGAATGTGGGCCCTGGGTTTCATACCAATCCCACCATGATGGATCCTTTCCCGTTGGTGTCACCACCTCTGACACAAAATCAAACTGTGGACTTATGCATGGTCTCATCAAGCACCGCTGCACCTAAACAGCAACCGCAGTCGCAGCTGCAATCACAACCACAATAGCATCTGCAGCCACAATGCCAAGAGCAGCTACAACATCACCTGCAGCAGTAGCATTACACGTAGCTGCAACCGTAACCTCACCCCCACATGCAACCAACTGAGAGTTATGTGGGCTCATCTCTAGTCCATATAATTCCCTTCCTCTTTCCCCCACCTGGTGTCATGAGAAAGCCGGTCATGGCCACCTTAAGCCTACCCAACTTTACGTTGGGGATCCCAGTGTGGTATCTAGATCCACCAGCTCAACCACCAATGCCCTAGGTTGTGCTAACTCCGGTGCAACCTATTGCGGTTGAGTCTCACCCCCCACATGGTCCGCATAGGCCAACTGCCACACCCGTATCTGCAGCACCCCAACCCAAAAGGGCCAGGGGAAAGAACACCAAAGCCACTGCAGAACCACGACAAGTCCCATCTTGTGCCATTTACGAACAACAGGGCCATCCAAGTTAGGATTTCCCTAAAATACCAATGATCTGTGCACATCTGGATGCCATGGATATGAATGAAAACATCCCTATGGTTGAACTCCCAACCACGCCAACAGTAAATAACAAGGAATTGAGGACAAACCATGCTTGCGCCCTTTGCAGCTTGTATGGGCATTACTCCCACCATTTCCAAGACCTGCCAAAATTTTGAATAGCTCTCGCTGACCTCCATCACCATTCCCTTGAGTATGAGATCACCTTGATCAAATAAGTTCACCCACCACCTCCTTAGTTAGACACCATGTCCATTTATATGATGTACAGTTCCCTCGACCAGCTCATCTCCATCTCCAACGATGATCCATCAGACATGTCTCTTCATTGCTTCAACAACGATGAGGAGATCCTTGAAGCTCTAACCTCCTTTGAATACCCATGGGACGACATGCATCATCGCTCATTCTTCCTCCTGAAAGAACTTGTGTCGCAGTATGACCAATTTTTCGTTGAGACCAGAGATTTCATCCATGGGAAGGTTGACTGGTTCAAGAACCCAATCCTAGCACCTGATGCCTTCAAAGAAGGGAACATGGCGAACATTTTTCCAACCATTAAAATCAACATCTCAACCAGCTCTGAGATCGTTGAAGAAATCATGCTGGGGGCATCTTTCTCCCCAGAAGAGGTCGATGCTTACACCACTCTCTTCCAAGAATTCTGTGACATCTTCACCTAGTCATAAACAAAAATTCCTGGCTTAGATCCATCCATCATGGAAAACCACATCGACACATGGCCTAATGTGGCACCTGTCCGTCAGAAGCAATGGCCCATCCATCCATCCAAAGTGGCTGCAGTGGAAGCCGAGATAGAGAAGCTGCGCATAGCCAGCTTCATTTATCCTATTGCATACACAACATGGGTTTCTAATCCTATTCCCATGAATAAAAAATATGGTACTATTCACATTTGTATAGAATTCTGTTACCTTAATGGGGCATGTCCCAAAGACCACTTCCCCACCCCGTTCATCGACCAAATCATCGACGCATGTGCCGGACATGAGGCCTTCTCCTTCATGGGCATTTTTTTGGATACAACCAAATCCAAATCCAGAAAGAAGACCATTACAAAATGGTATTCACAACCCCATGTGGCAAATTCACCTACCGATTCATTTCCTTTGGCCTCAAAAATGTTGGAGCCAACTTCCAGTGCACCATGACATATTGTTTCCACGATTTAGTTCACATCATCTTGGTCTACTTGGACAATCTCACCACTTGATCATGAAAACAAGCACAACATATAGATGACTTGTGGCAAGTATTTTTACATTGCTGCAAATACAACATTTTCCTAAACTCCCTCAAGTGCATTTTCTGTGTCCCATTAGGCCGTTTACTCAAATTTATCATCTCCCACAAAGGAATAATGGTAGATCCCCTCAATGTTCAGGACATCCTTGATCTTCCTCCCCCAAGAAATCGGCACCAACTACAAAGCCTACAAGGCAAGGCCAACTTCCTTCACTGCTTTGTGCCAAAATATGAAACAAAATCCTATAAATTCATCCGCCTGCTCTGCACAAAAATCACCTTTGTTTGGGATCAACAAGCATAAGAATCATTCGAGGCACTCAAACAAGCCCTGGCTTCTGCACCATTACTCTCACCACCAAATTTCACTCGATACTTCATCCTTTATGTTTTAGCCTCAAAAAATTCCATTACTGGAGTCGTGGTCCAGAAGGTGATGGTCACAAAGAGCACGTGATTTACTACATTACTCAGAAGCTAACAGGACCCCCATTACGATATTCACCCAAGGAAAAACTATCCCTAGCCATTGTCTTCTCAGCTCAAAAATTGCACCACTACATCATCGCCAACCATACTCATGTAGTGGATGACTCAAACCCAATGCGGTACCTCTTAAGACGCCACCTTCTACAAGGTTGAGCAGCCAAGTGGGTAGTCATCCTCGAAGAGTTCGACCTGGAATTTGTGTCTCCCAAAAGCACAAAGGCACTCACATTGGCCACACTCATGACCAATCTATCCCCATTAACCGCATCATCACCCCCCATGGATGATCTCCCTGATGACTTCCTATTCGTCATATCCACTGATGACCCATGGTATGGGGACATCCTTCTCTATTTACGAATGTAAAAGTTCCCAGCGCACTTCAATCGCGAGGATAAGTGACGCATCCAACATCAAGCCATTCGCTACTTGCTGGTTGGAGATGTTTTGTATCATCGAGGCATTGATACCATCCTATTTCGTTGCCTCACCCATGACGAGGTCGAGACCATCCTCAACAACAATCACAGTGGAGCTTGTGGTGGTCACCTTTCAGGTCTAGCTACTGCCCAAAATATTCTACGCGCGGACTTTCTTTGGCCCTCCATCTTTGCTGATTGCATAGAGGCAGTAAAACATTGCCACAGCTATTATCTTTTTGTCCCAAAGGCAAGAACCCCACCCCCCTCACACCATTACACCCCGTAGTCACATTCAGGCCCTTCTGCAAATGGGAAATCGACTTCATGACAATCAACACCCTTTCGGCTAACGGTCACAAATACATCATCATGGCAGTCGATTACTTCACCAAGTGGGATGAATCCATGCCCACATTTGATTGCAAAGCTAAAACCATAGCATGTTTCTTCTTCAACCATTTCATTGCATGATTTGGTGTCCCCAAACAATTAGTCTCCGATCATGGGTGACACTTTGAAGACATTGTATCGGCTGAATTATCAACTATGTTGAAATTTGAACACCAGTACTCTTCTTCCTACTACCCTCAAGGAAATGGCCGAGTTGAAGCAGTCAACAAAATTATCAAGACAACGCTCCAATGGATGGTAGTAAATCACAAAACTAACTGCCATCACATGCTATTCTCTGTCCTATGGGCTTATCACACATCCACAAAAATCGCAACCGGTTTAACCCCTTTCCACCTAGTACATGGCATTGAATCGGTGATCCCTATAGAGTGTCAAATCCCATCTCTCCACCTCGTGGTGGAACTCCTTCCTGATACTTCACCTTTAGAAGAATGACTCCTTCAACTTGAGCAAACCATAGAAGACCGTCGAGCTACCCTCCAAGCCATCTTAGCAGCAAAAGCACGGTTAAAGATCCAATATGACTCCCATGTCCACCCTTGCACCTTCAGTGAAGGTGATATGGTTCTAGTCTACGAACAACCCAATGATAAATTAGGCAAATGAAAGTTCGAATCAATGTGGTATGGCCCATACGTCATCCACCGTTGCCTCGAAAAAGGAGCATACACTCTAATTGACTCTGACAGAAAACTCTTGGAGAACCCCCGCAATGGGCTCTACCTCAAGAAATTTTATGCTTAACATCACCAATGAGTCACTTCATTTACTTTCTCTTGTTTTTCAATGTTTTTCAGCAAAAATCAAAGGCAGCACCATCAACTTCTAGTCAAAAGTCACCCGAAACCTGTTCGAGACACCTCTCACACCTCTGGGATCAAACTTCCATCTTGTTATGAGACCACTGTCTCACATTTAATTAGTCAATTTTAGGACCATATCCCACAATTCACCTCGATTCACGAGCCATGACATGACGATGTGAGTGTCTATGGACCGGTACTCATATCACACTACCCGGTCGCAACTCATACGAGCGATTAGGCTGCCGCCCGTTAAGGATTGTATTATACTTTTGTTTTTGCATTTATAATTGTCTTTTTCACCACACCTCATGTGGACATTTGGACCATCATGCACAAAAGCCTTTATTTTTCTTCCATATATTTGGCATAGAAGCATCCTCAGGCCGCCACCCGTCAAGGACTTTAATTTTAGTTTTTATTTTATTTTTAACACATAAATTGTCTTTTCTTTTTTACTGCACCTTACGTGGACCTCTGGACCACTGTCCACAAAATTATTTCTTTTCTTGCACATATTTGGCATATAAGTGCCGCTAGACTTGTACTCACATTGCATGTAGTCAAGTCCGTCCATCACAATGCACACACATGCTCTCCTAACCTCTGTCCAAGAGCCACCTCGGTTTGCATGCCTTTGCCGCACCGTCTCACAGGCCTCTGCCACAATCTATCCAATGCATGTATTGGTATGTTTGAGAGCCTTCTACTCCATCCATACTGCATGGATGACATTTGGACCTCTTTCCACCGTCCTGACAATGGGCACCGCTTGTGCTACCGTAGTCGGTTGACCACATGGGAGTTTTGCTTAAGCTCTTTTCTGACTCCCTAAAACAATGAAAATATAACCAAGCACAGCTGCTTCTTTTCTTACTCGCTAAATTATAGGAAAGGACGTATCCATTGTCTCGTTTACCTCCTTTTGCGGACCATGTAGACCATTTCATCAAAAGGACCCCTTTGGCACACTCAAGCCAAGACCATTCCCCCTGCATACTTTTGTGCTTTCTTGGGTAGAGGGGCTGCACTCTACGAAAAAGCTCACCACCGATTGTCGTTAAGCTCTTTTCTAGCTGTCTCAACAAGAAAATATCACCAAGAAAACTTGGTTTCATTCATGCTCGTAAAATTATTTGAATGACCGTCCATTCCATATAGGTTTAACCTTTTTCGGCCTGATTGGACTACCAACTATAAAGAAGTCTCTCATCCCCTCCAGGATGGGTGAGCTCTCTTATGTATACTTTTATCCTTTTTCGAGCACAGGAGACTACCAACAAAAAAGAGCCCCCACTGGATTCTTCTTCGTGCTTTCAGACTCTCTAAAATTGAAAGCACCATCAAGCATTTACCTTCTCGTGCTCACCAAAAATCCATGAGATCGTACCATAATGGTGTCCCTAGACACTACCCCATAGAAAATATTTTGGTAGCGTCCCCACATTGGGTTGCCTTTGTTCAAAGTACTCTACAATGTGTCTTCCTTGGATCCCATCAGTATCAAAAGTGTCCACCTCCTCCAAGTACTTCTCGTGCTCACCAAAAATCCATGAGATCGTACCATAATGGTGTCCCTAGACACTACCCCATAGAAAATATTTTGGTAGCGTCCCCACATTGGGTTGCCTTTGTTCAAAGTACTCTACAATGTGTCTTCCTTGGATCCCATCAGTATCAAAAGTGTCCACCTCCTCCAAGTACTTCCCATCTGTAGTGACATTCCCGGTATTACAGCTATGATCCCATTCCCATGAGTTAACTTTCATTTGTTGCATGGTCTGCCCTGTCATCGTACTCTAAACAAAGGAAGTTTGAGTCTCCGTCCCCCCTTTTCCCTTGTTCAGTTTTTCCCTTCCCTCCCCCCTGTTAAATTTTTATATGCTTAGCTAATACATAATTATATCATTTCATTTTCATAACAAAAGCATATAAGCATGATCAATGAAAGATAGACAAGCACAACCATACAAAAGGAACACAAAGATTTATCCTGGGAAAACCCTAAAGGGAAAAACCTAGCAAAATATTCCTCAATATAGATTCACCAAAAAGATAAAAGGTAAAACCAGCAAGGAGATCAAAGCCTGATCCTCCTCCTTCTCCAACTACTTCTCTCCTTCACTACTGCGCTACACAATTGAGAGTGTGTGTGTGTGCTCCAAATGAGGAGCACTACACCTCTATTTATATTCATCTACTCACTTAAGTTAACTCATCTGACATGTAGGCTCGAGTTAAATCATGTAGGCTTGAGTTACACATGTAGGCTCAAGTAACCACACTAAGGTGCTAATGACCCACCTTTACAATTAGAGGGGACTACGTCATGAGTCTTATTAGTTCTTCCAATTAGAAGCATCAGGGTACAAAGTAATAGAAGTGGTTCTCCTGGTAGGACCATCGGGGACCACAAAAGATACATATAGAATATTCTTCGAAGTTACAATATTTCAACACTCCCCGTTAACGAGAAGGGTATTCTACAACAACATCAACAACAACAATAGTAGGAGAGAGACAGAGGACATCATCAAAATCATTAGGGTAACACATCTATAAATCATTGGAAGCTTTTCAACATCATGTAGCCTTCATTTTCAATCTTTAGTCTTTGGTAACAACAACACTTTGATTGTTTTGATCTGCAACTACTTCTTCAGCATCTTGATGTTTTTCGAACAGCATCATCACCATGTTTATATTCTGATATTACGATCACCAACATCAGCAGTATCATCATCATCATTTTGACCTTTCGATCATTAACATCTTCAATACTTTTTCCTTTCGATCAGCAACAACCTCAACGACATCTTTGGTATTTTGACCTTTTGATTTGCAACATCTTCAGCACTTTGACCTTTCAATCAGCAACAACTTTAGTATATTGATCTTTTGATCAGCAACAACTTCAGTATATTGATCTTTTGATCAGCATCAACTTTAGCAACATCTTCAGCACTTTCACCTTTTGATTATCAACATCTTTCGATCATCAACATCTTTAGTATTTTGACCTTTCGATCAGCAACATCATCATCAGCATAATACTCTGATCTTTCGATCAGATATCATCATGAAAACAACATCATCATCAAAACATCATTATGATCAAAACATCAACATCATCAAAACATCATTATGATCAAAACATCAACATCATCAAAACATCAAAATATCATCATCATCACACTCTAATCTTTCGATCAGTACATCATCATCATCATAAAGAAACATCAACATCATCAAAACATCAAAATATCATCATCATCACACTCTGATCTTTTGATTAGTTGATCATCATCATCATAAAGAAACATCAACATCATCAAAACATCAAGATGATCCTTCCTTTCAGAATTACAGGATTTAGGTCTTTACGGAGTTACCAATGATCCTTCCTTTCGGAATTATGGGATTTAGGTCTTTACGGAGTTACTAATGATCCTTCCTTTTGAAATTACGGGATTTAGGTCTTTACGGAGTTACTAACGATCCTTCCTTTCGGAATTACGAGATCAACACATTTTTGGAACTTAGACAATCCTTCCTATTGGAATTATGGGATCAACACATCTGTGGAATTCAGAAAATCCTTCCTATTAGAATTATAGGATCAATTCAATGATCCTTCCTTTCAGAATTACAAGATTTAGGTCTTTACGGAGTTACTGATGATCCTTCCTTTTAGAATTATGGGATCAACACATATGTGGAACTCAAACAATCCTTCCTATTATAATTACGGGATCAACACATTTATGGAACTCAGACAATCCTTCCTATTGGAATTATGGGATCAATTCAATGATCCTTTCTTTCGGAATTACGAGATTTAGGTCTTTATGGAGTTACTAATGATCATTCCTTTCTGAATTACGGGATCAACACAAATGTGGAATTCAGGCAATCCTTCCTCTAGGAATTATGGGATCAACACACGTTCTCGAGTACCAAAGTCACCGGATCTGTTCTGAACCGAAGTTCAAGGATGATACAATCCTACCACCTTCTCGATGACTGAAGTTCATTGGATTTTCTCTAAACCGAAGTCCAAGGATGATACAATCCTACCACCTTCTCGATGACCAAATTTCACTGGATCCATTCTGAACCGAAGTCCAAGGATGATACAATCCTACCACCTTCTCGATGAGTAAAGTTCATCGGATCCGTTTTGAACCGAAGTCCAAGGATGATACAATCCTACCACCTTATCGATGACCGAATTTACACCGGATCCGTTCTGAACCTAAGTTCAAGGATGATACAATCCTACCACATTCTTGATGACCGAAGTCACCGGATGACTTCTAGACATATGTTTCAGGATGATACCATCCCTCTTCATTCTCGATGATCAAGTTCTCCGGATCACTTTAGAATAGATGTCTTGGGATGATACAATCCCTCTTCATTCTCAAGGACCGAGGCCACCGAATCACTTTAGGGAAGATGCCCAGGGATGATACAATCCCATTGCAACATCACTACTCCCCCTTTCGAGGAAGGTCTTTCCGAACAACACCAATCTTGTCTCGAAAGTGTTCAAACTTTACTCAAGACAGAGGCTTCGTCAGCACATCATCATCTAAACCATCATCATCTACATCTTTAGTATGTGAATACTGAACTATCACCATCTGTATCTCCAGTATGTGAATACTGAACTATCACCATCTGTATCTCCAGTATGTGAATACTGAAAGCATCATCATCTATATCTTCAGTATAGAAATATGTAATCACCATCATCTGAATATACAGTATGTAAATACTGAAACATCATCTATATCTTCAGTATGGGAATACTGAAACATCATCATTTGCATCTTATCTTGTATGTAGAAATACCAGATTTTTATGTGTTACAATGGAACACAGGGTTTTCTTTCATCACAGCTCTGGTTATCACATAGAATCATTGTAGTATCCATCTTCAGGTCAAAGAGACCTAATATTAGCTTTTGAAGTCATATGACTTCACAACTTAGCAGAGCAATCTGCTATGTATTCTGCTTCAGCTGTGCTACGAACAACACTAGACTGCTTTCTGCTAAACCATGAAATCATAGCAAATCCTAGACTATAAATCCACCTGATGTGATTTTTCTATCTGAGATACTTCCAACCCAATCTGCATCTATGTAGCCATACAATCTATACTCATGGCTACCAGCATAGTATATACCAAAGTCTATAGTCCCTTTCAGATATCTCATCACATGTTTTGCAGCTACTAGGTGAACCCACCTTGGTTGAGCTAGAAATTGACTCAAGCTGTTTACAACAAAACAAATGTCTGGTCTGGTATTTGTTAAGTACAACAATGACCCAATGATCTATCTATAATGAGTCACATCAACTTACTCTGATGAGTCATCAGCTAACAGCTTCAGGTTGGAGTTCATGGCTTTGTATTCCAACATATTGAATCTCTTCAATATCTCTACCACATAATTTCCCTGGTTGAGAAAGATTCCTTCTGAACTTTTCCATACTTCCAGGCCTAGGAAATAATATATTAACCCAAGTTCTTTCATCTCAAATTATTCTGCTAGTTTCTTCTTTCTTTCCATGATCTATTTCTCATTCCCTATCAAGAATAAGTCATCCACATATAATAACAGGATGACAGGTTCATCTTCTACAACCTTGAGATAAAGGTTAGGATCAGCTTTACCCATAATTGACAGGAAACTATCTATTCTTCCATACCAAGCTTTGGGAGCTTACTTCAAGCCATAGAGAGCCTTCTTCATCTTGCATATGTGAGTCCATCTGTCTTCAACTTCAAATTCTTGTGACTATTCGATGTAAAACTCTTCCCCAATCATACCATTAAGGGAGGCTTGTCTTTACTTCATCATTGAAGCAACTACCATCATACTTCTGAAGGAAGTGTACCTTGCTTCCTGGAGTAAGTGTCTCTTCAGAATTAATTCCCTCTTTCTTACAGAAACCTCTAGCCACAAGTCTTTCCTTGCTTCTATCAGCAACATATTTTATCTTGCAAATCCATTTGTAATATACCACATTCTTGCTTTCTGGTTTGCGTACTATATCCCAAACATCATTCTAGTATTCTTTCATCATAACATCTTCCATGAGTTCATCTTGTCAGATCATCAACATATCCTAGTCTTCTGCATTCAACTTCGAAGGTTGGAACCCACTTTACTCTTAGTAAAGTCTCGATCCATTAGGAAGCTATCCATGATGTCGTACCATGTTGAACTCAAATATATTTTGTAGTCACTCCCCTTGAAGTGGAGTATTATCTTCCTTCTTAATTCTGTATAGGTGGTTCTATGCTTGATATATATTGGTGAATAGAGTATGTCATGTCATAGTCTATTATTTCTAAGGAAAATCACAAACCTTTCTTTGTACACTTGTTCTTGTAGATCCATATGGAAAATACTATGTACTTCCCTTTATGTCTCGAAATCATATCGTATACATCATTCCCCATGATCAACTGGTATTCTTTGATCATAGCTTCTTTCATAGCATTATTTTCTTCATCTTGAGTTATCTTTCATACCCATGGTATTCTTCATTCTTCGAGGTGGATCTACCGCTCTCTGAAGCTCTTTCTTCCATCATAGTGTCTATGACCCTGGGAGCTTCATATTCACGTTTATTGAATTGTCATCACTTGTTCTTCAGAACAAGTCTCATCCTTCTTTTCTTGTGGGAGGTTGTACAGGACTTTTCCTATAATTAAAATGCACCAGTTGGATGGTTAGAACTATTTCATAAAACATATGCATAACTACAAATTATTATGCATCATGCAACTATTTAGCCAATACAACATTCATCCATATCTAACAAAAAATTTCTATATGCCTTCCATCTCTACCATGACATCATTGATATTGTGCACTAATCCAATATGTCAGCAAAGAGGTTTGATAAGTAGCAATGGAGAGTTGTATAGCACCATGAGCTACTTACCCATCACATGCATATTAGTAGAATATAATCATTAATGCAAACAAACTATCATGCATAACACATCAACTGAATATAATCAAATGTATAACAAGACAATATCATGAAATGACAATTGAATACTTATATTTTATTTGTTTCATGGGTAGACTCCATCTTGATCATTCGGCTTTATCATCTTCTTCATTCATGAAATCATCCTTTCTTATCCAAATTATAAGATTAATAAGAGGTTCTTCAAGAATTGAGTTCTTCATATTCCTCATCGCTTGAGGGATCTTCTTTGAAAGGTGAGAACTTGATCTTCAATTGCTCCCATCTTCTTCTTCTCTTCTTATGAGTCAATCTAAAAGCAATTACTTCCTTCTAGAATACATTCTTCACATGAATGAATCTCATGATCCTAGGAGGCCATTCAAGGTGGCTATCATCACTTCTTCTTCTACCGCTTCAAGTTGTTCTGCATTTTGGATCTTCACATTCTTCAACTGTTTTCTCAAAGCCATCTTCTGATTTAAGTTATTATCTTCAAATAGCTTGATCAAGGAATCAAACATCTTCGGTGTCTTTAGGGAAGACACTTGTGTTATAAGTTGATCCGTGATCGAATCAATAATAATCTTCTTGGCCTTGATCAAGTTCTTCTTGTGTAAGGCTTTGAGCCTCATCTCCATATGGAACTGGAACCTCACTCATGTAGGTGTCCAATTCATGTTATTCAGAGAGATCAAATACTTCCATGCTTGGAAGTTGTCAAATTTACCAAGCTTATCATCAAGCTGATGTGATAGATCAATTTGAAATGAGAACCTCAAATGAAAATAGCAAAATATTAGATCTTACCGATTTGAGGTGTCCGTCTTGCTCTCGGAACTGGCTGATTTAGGGTTTGTCAGAGAAACCATAATTTTAAAAACTTGGAATATTTCAAATATGATTACATATAAAGATATATATTTTCAAATGGAGCTTTCCAATGTACTCCTTTTCTTAAAACAGTGGAGGGAAGCTCCTGGAACAGGAAGCCCTAGTTTTCGAAATTCTTCTGCAAAAATGCTTGTTACTGTTTCTATGATATCTCCAAAATTAATTTTCTTATATGTCTGAAATTTCTCATTGAGGTAAACTCACATGTCCTTGATATAAAACCATAGGTTTAATCATAATTTGTTTTACCATTTGGGATTTATGATCATTTTCCCAAGGTGACTTGTTACAGGACTGTTCCAAACAACGAAGTTGTACGGCCTTCCACATGTGACTGTTTCATCTTCTGGTTTTGAAATTTGGACCAAATAAATTAAAGTCCATTATATTTCTAAAACATCTTTAGGAATTCAATTTGGACCTATATATCACAAGATATAACAATGTTCCCCAGGTGTCCTGTTTAGGGATGAATTCTGGAAGAGGCTGGAACCCTAACTTGGAGGGATCATATCTCCCTGAATATAGAAAATTTAAGGATGAGGTTTGGACACAGTGGAAATAAGGATTGTATCTTAAGTCTCTGGAATTTTCAACTCCTGATCCTTTGCTAATATTGGGATATATCGAATGTACCAAAACTTAGCAATTTTAGTATTTAGGGTTTTTCTAGATCGAGGTCAAACTAGGGTTTGACTTTCCTAGAGTTTTACCCAACCAAATTTATTGATATAGGTCTCTAAAATTCTATTTTTATGAGGATAAAAATCCTATGCTGGGCTCACTCAAAAATTATTCTTCTGTAGAAAGCCCTAATTTTTCGCACCAAAACTAAAAATGCTCGGAATCGAATTTCGCTTCGACAGAAAGATGTGCCCTTAAATGGAGAGTCACTCTAGCCTTTTTTTGCTGATCGATTATGGATAGAGACCCAAAATAAGAATCCCTAGCTTCTTTAGCTACACAATGTCTTCTTTCAGGGTGGCTTTGATACCATGTTAAATTTTTATATGCTTAGCTAAGACATCAGTATATCATTTCATTTTCATAACAAAATCATATAAGCAGGATCACTGAAAGATAGACAAGTACAACCATACAAAAGGAACACAAAGATTTATCCTGGGAAAACCCTAAAGGGAAAAACCCAGCAAAAGCTTCCTCAATATAGATGCCCCAAAAAGATAAAAGGTAAAACCAACAAGGAGATAAAATCCTGATCCTCCTCCTTCTCCAACTACTTCTCTCCTTCACTAGTGCGCTACACAAGTGAGAGTGTGTGTGTGTGCTCAAAATGAGGAGCGCTACACCTCTATTTATATTCATATTCTCACTTAAGTTAACTCATCAGACATGTAGGCTTGAGTTAAATCATGTAGGCTCAAGTTACACATGTAGGCTCAAGTAACCACACTGAGGTGCTAATGACCCACCTTTACAATTAGAGGGGACTACCTCATGACTCTTATTAGTTCTTTCGATTAGAAGCATCGGGGTACAAATTAATACAAGTGGTTCTCCTGGTAGGACCATTGGGGACCAAAAAAGATACATATATAATATTCTTTGAAGTTACAATATTTCAACACCCCCCCCCAATTCAGTGATTCAGTCCACAGATTGCTTCACACATTTTGGTTATCCCTCCCGCTCCTGATCAAGGAAACATAATTTCCTTGGCTAGGGGCAGGTATCCCTCTATCAATGGCAACACACATTCTAGAGGATAGACCCAGAGGTCCCTATACCTTGGTTTCATTTACATCATTGATTAGTTCCTTGTACCATTTGAGAGGAGTCCTTAGTGCCTATTGGGATGGTTGTTTCTCACGTGCTCGAGTTCAACATCGCACCGTTGAGATTCGTATAGGGTTTGTTCCACACAATATTTTGTTGAAGAACCCGAATGTCACCCGACTCTAGCACATTGGTGAGTCCACTCAAGGGACCTAAACAAGTTATGTCCCTTGTGATTTCCAGGTTGCGTTGGAGATAGTGATCAAAAGCCTCAGCAGTGCTTTGATATACCTTTATGATTGAACCAGCATACTTGTACCGTAGAGACTATGAATCTCAATCATTGAGTGCACATAGCTATGTACCAGATCCAACAGACCATTAGTCATGAAGATATAGCATTCCAGGAGAATGCCATGGGTCCAATGTACCAGATCAGTGTTGTATTCAGCCTCACATAGAGGCAACCAACATTGTAACATCAGTTGTATATGATTGGCTCTTGTATTTTAGAGCATAGATCAAATTATTCTTTTGACATAATCATGAGCATGGGAATGACTGCCTCATCCATATACATGTCACACATTTACTATATCTCACCCATTGATGGGAACCAAATTAATACAAAACCAAAAGCCACCATGCCCCAGCCCTAGAAGCACCACCTCTCAACAGCAAATCCTATGATGTCCATCGACCATACATTGAGCTCCTACCCTCACACATCAGGGGGCAATATGTTATCCCAAAAATCCCCACACAGCTCTCCATGGCCTACACCACCCAAGGACACCACCTCATAACACTCATTTCACTCCATAATACCTTCCATTTGACCCTGACACCTCCAAAAGAGCCCAAGGATGAAGAAAAGGGCTAAAAACCCCCAAAAAGATCCCAAAATAGACCCCCCAGAGCTAAATCCCTCAAAAAAGGGCTAAAACCCTGAAAGGGGCTAAAATTATGGCGAAAGGGGCTAAAATCCCAAAAAAGGCGCTAAAGCCTTGACCAAGGGCTTAAAACCCTAAAACCCCTTGGAAAAACTATATAAGGAGGGTGGGGGGTCACTCTCAAAACACTCCTCATTTGCATATTGTTATGCTGCCCATGGATGCTTTGAGACCTCTTTCTCTCAAACCACCCACTCTCCCTCTCCTTCATCTCCATTTCCCCAATCCATTGCTTCCCAACCAAGAGAGAGGTGCTCCCATGAGATAGGGCATGGTGGCCCATTTCCACCTAAGTGAGGTATAATCTCATTTCTGTTTATGTTCATTTTCTTATTTTGTTTTCTAACTCATATTTTCATTTGCAGGTTTTCTCCATGGTAGTATAGGTTCATTTTGTAGGTTTTGGAGGCGGAACCCTAACATTCTGTGTGCAGAGGGGTTCAACAATGCTCCATCATCTCTTCTCTTTCACTTTCTTCTCTTAGATATAGTTTACAATAGCTACCATTTACTTGTTCTAGTGTAGCTTAGCTTAGTTTCAATTCACAGCTCTGTTTTTACCATTTTACATTCTGTTTTTTACTATTTTCTAAGGGTAGAAACCTACCCTTGTGCCCTATAGGCACAAGGGAGCCATTTCTGCCCCTGTAGTGAGGAGAAATTCTCACTAGAGATACATGTTTGAAAACTCACCATAATCTCAGAATTTTTTCTTTTGTGGCATATAATTTGACTCTAAAAGAATAGTAAAGTAAACTGCATGCAAAATTTTAGCCCGGAATGCAAAATAGTACCCTTGAAGAAGCTTGGTGTGTGAAAACCCAAGGTGAAACATCTTAGACTTTTTGGTTTTGTTGCATATACTTTGATTCTAAAAGAATAGTGGAGTAAACTGGATGCAAAATTTTATCCCTGTAGGGTAGCTCGAGTGGTTGAGCACCTTGATATTCGGAAGGGATCATGGTTAATCCCACAGCCTAGGTTCCTCTGTTGCATTCCTCACTCAATGTCCCTACTAGGTTAGGTTCCATAATCTACACCAACACATTTACATTGGGTACCATCTATGAAATGAAGGGAAACCCACATGGTTTTACTTAGAAAAAAAATTGGATGCAAAACTTGGGCATTTGACTAGTTCCCCTATGTGTTTTTTTATTTTTCTACTATGGTAGAGATCATTCAAAACATCATTACTTGCAAAGGTCTAAGAGAATTTTCCATCCATTCCAATGACCAGAACAACAAGAAACTGAACACAATAAAAAATAGTATTATCTAAAATTTCAATCAATCTTCCATGAATGCACCTCTTCCATGAATGCACCACATAATACTTGAATTCATACCCTTTTGGGTTTCTGGGATTGACCAAAATAGACAATAAAGAAATGAGTATTGAAGTCTCAACCTTGTAAAATGCTACATAACATAACCATGAAATTAACCATGCTACATAACCATGACATTAACCATGCTACATAACCATAACCATGCTCAAAATTTATGTTTTCCACCAATTTCAAAACAAGTTCCACTACATGAAATTATAGATAGAACTCTTACCTCACAAATTTTGCAATTGTCTATGAAAAATATATCATAGCTTTGGACAGTGCAAGTCCTGGATTATTAGTGATTAGTTCACCAACCAAAATAATAATTTCCAATTTTCATATAGCAAACAATAAAATATTTAACAAGATAAATCATTAAACAAAGTGCTGGATTAACAGATATTTTTTCAATAACCCCCCAAAAAATTGCAAATTTTCATCTCTTTCAACTTAACGCTCTGCTGGTCACTGCATTAATTTTAACGCTCTACTGGTCACTGCATTAAGGTTGGTCGTTGAGATGTCATACCATATTTCATGTACAAGAATGAATCAATAAAGTGCAAGATATATACAAAATTAAGGAATCACAACCATTAATTGAATCCACCTTTTACTCAGATAATTCTGAGTTTGATCTTGTCACCGAAGGGACAAGTCAAACACGGTAACCATATAGTACCTTCAGAGCAGGTTAAAGCAGACTGAAACTGACCTTAGACTCTTAGTCAATAGAAATATAGGTTTCAATAAAAATCATAGGCTTGAGTAATTCAGTCATGTCCAAAATAGTTATGCTAAGGACACACAGTCACTTAGCACAAGAGACACTCAGTCATATTGATACCCTCTGACAGTCATGTTGAGTTACTCACAATCCACACGTTAAGAGTAAACTCACAGTCACTCCAGGGATAGAACCCAACACACAAGAAAAACCCATAAGAACTAACGCTAATAAAATCGTGAGGTAAGCGGATGAGAAAGACGTAGAGACTCACTTTACAAGATGAGATGTAAATAAAGAAAATGTAGAGATCAAGCTCAACCCATGAAGAAAGAATAAATCGTATAGGTAAAAATAAGAGCATGAATGAACAAATCATAGATCGTGAATGAACAATTCATAGAGGTAAAACTCAACCCCTGAAATGAATGAGACACAGAGGTAAAATTGTTGAGTGAAATTGTAGAGGAAAACCCAAGAGACAAACCCGCAGGAAAGAGGAGAAAATCAGATCACATAGGAGATAACCCCTGTTGGAGAAACTGACGATAACAGACATCCCTGTGAGATAACACGCTGAGAACACGATGAGATAACCCTAGGAACAAGTAAGAATAGGACCATGAATCAACAACCACAAGAGAAAAGTGAACTGTAAAGGCAGACAAACATTTAATTAGGACCAACAATACCAAAGACTTTTCTCTCTCTCAAGGTACATAGTTTTATATACACTTTTGTCATCACTGTATAAGGGGAATGTCCAAATGGATGGTACGCTCCTTTTGTCCTCAACCAACTTTTACAATATAGATCATTCATACATGTCTACAGAGGAAACATAAAGAGCCCATTTTAGTATATCCAAGGAAGCGCTCTGTGAAGTGTCCTAATATTAATACCCTCAGAGGAGAAACAATGTCATCCTCAAGACATCCAATATGATGCTAAAAGACTCAATCATCCATAATCAAAGATAAAGAAACCAAAAGGTTGAAGAGTAGGAGGTACAAGCTCTGGTTTAGAAGATCCATAGTTTGTCTTTCCCAATAGTTATTTCCTTATAATTTTCAGTGAAGGAAAGTAGGACCACAACCATGGGGAGCACTTCCTTATTGTGTTCTCTAAAGACATGATGAAAGTCTAAAGTGTGAAAGAAGGCCTTCAAATCCATAATTTTGTCACACCAACCATCCAGATGGAGGGAAGAGAGAGTTTCCATATCATCTAAGCCCAAAAGCTATGCTAACAACCAATTTTCATAAAATAGTGCATACCAGCTCAAAGTGTCCATGCATGGGGGCTCAAAACATTATGCAATGATAGCACCTGAGTGAAGAAGACTACGAGTGAAACCCCCATAAGCAAGAAACACTGAGAATAGGTCAAAACACTGACAAACTACATGAATATGTGTTCCCAAGCTACCACGTGTGAAGGACAAGAAAACAATTAACTGTTAACTGCTGAATACAATGAATGTGGAGCACTATTGATTTGCATCTATAGCAGATCAATCTAAACCTTTGAACTAGAACACCAATGGATCCTGGTTTTCTGTGGGATGAAAAGTCAAAATGAAATTCAATATATGCATATA
>LPNX010331172.1:181820-195225 GCA_001517045.1 Pseudotsuga menziesii
GTGCATGTTTTCATTTTGTTGAGCAACGACTCACTTATAATTGTCTCCACAGTATGCTGCGTACTGCTCAAGCTCTAATCGACTCATACTTTTTAAGGAATCATTAGAGTAATCATCAAATGGGCCTGCATCCATACTAGATCCAGATGAAATACTATGTAGGATGATTTCCACCCCTACCAATGCAGCCCCAACACGGTCTCGTATCTCTTCCCTCACCCCTCTTGCTATTTGGGATGTTGTTTCCAACTCCTCTTGTAAATCTACAACTCTAGGATGCGGTTGTACTAACCGAGGAATCGGACTCCAATAATGAACATGTCATCGTGCATCAGGTCGTTCATATGTACAACCTTTTGCGAGCACCATATAAATTGGATCCCGTATCTGTATAGTCGAGGTCCATGTTAAACCGAAACTCTGCAATCAACATCTTGACAAAATATTGAGGAACCTCATCATTATTTTGGAAATTCTCATATGCACATAGGAACCTTGAATAAATGTGTGGTGCAATCAAAGGATCATTGAATCTTGCGATCTTTAGACCTTTTTTTTCTTCAGGTCGCAAGTCAAAACATGAGAAGACCATTTCTTTTGTGACAACTTTCTTTTCTTCTTCAAACTTATGGCCACCCATAACTGAAAATCACCTCCTAAGCATCATATCATGAAAAATATGGGTTGATGGTCCAACCCCAAGATATGTCTCGATTAAACAATTTAGATTGTGCAAAACAATCTGGAGACATTGTTGAGTACCAAAAGAGAGATTTGAAGATACAAGTTTTTTCTTCAATCTAGAGGAATGCTCCTTCATCTCTTCCACAGTCAGCATAGAAATTTTGTCTTCCCAAGGAGTCTCCCTAGGAACATCTCTAGGATGTCTATAAATAGGATCATATCTATCGTTTTGAGCATATTGATGCACCCGATGATGTCTCCTTGTCTTTGGAGGTGTATTAGGATCAGCAGCAGCAAACCCTATAAGAAGATGGGCATGCAAGTATTAAAATATATATATCAAATTTTTAAATCAAATTATACATGTCCATATAAAATATGTTCATTAGAAATATCCGATGCATCATCTTGTGCCCCATCATTATTGTCAGAATGTCTAGAGGCACCTGTACAAAACCAAAAAATGGTAATCACAAAAAATGTGTAAACAACCTCTACCTGGTGATGGTGTATCTGAGGAATAAGACACTAAGTGTGTCCTATGTGTTTGTCCATCGGCCCCTGTAGACCCCTCAGACATACATCTATCATGCTCAGATCCACCACCTATGCATGTAATAAGATCTTATAAAGACTAGGTAAAATAATATTTATGTTCATATAGACTTGAGTATGAATTAAATAACAACTGAATTTACCTGACGATGACCTCAGGGATTGTGCATGCATAGTAGCCAAGATTACTTCAGCTTGAAGCTATGCATGGTAATAATATTCCACATGTTAAAAAACATGTCAAACAATAATTCTAGTCAAATTGTTCATAAACAATCTCAACCTCGCAATGGCACCCTATGTGTTTGTCCACCAGCCCTTGTAGACCCATTAGATAGACATCTATTGTGCTAAGAGCCACCACCTTTGCACAACAAGATATTATCAAGATGTGTACAAGAATATCTATGTTTATATTGACTTCACCATGGAATTAATAACATTTGAATTTACCTGACGATGACCTCAGGTACTGTAGCCGCATAGTAGCCAAAATTGCTTCAGGCTGATGCTGTAAAGCTTTGCCTGATAAGAATTTTTCACATATTAAAAAGCATTCCAAACAATAATTCTAGTCAAAATGTATGAAAACAATATCTACCTAACAATGGCATATTATGTGTTTGTCCACTAGCCCCTATAGACCCCTTAGACAGACGTCTGTCATGCTGAGAGCCACCACCTAGGCACAACAAGATCTTAGGTTTAGATGTGTAAAAGAACATTTATTTTTATATATACTTGAATATGAATTGAAAAACAATGAAATTTACCTAACAATGACCTTTGGGTCTGTCACTGCATAGTAGCCAAGCTTTCTTCACCCTCAAACTTTGAAGCTATGCATGATAAGAATTTTGCACAGATTAAAAAACATGCCAGACAATAATTCTAGTGAAAATGTACACGTAAACAATTTCTCTACCTAGAAATGGCATATCTGAAGAATAAGACACTAAATGTGTCCTCTGTGTTTGTCCATAGGCCCCTATAGACCCCTCAGAAAGACATTTGTCATGTCGAGAGCCACCCCCTAGGAACAACAACATCTTAGATTTAAATGTGTAAAAGAGGATTAATTTTTATATATACTTGACTACGAATTGAATAAAAATAAAATTGACCTCACGATGACCTCTATGTCCGTCGCTGCATGGTATCCAACCTTGCTTCACCCTCAAGCTGTGAATTCTTTCCACTATCTTTGAAATATTCCCAAAAGTGACATGCATGCAAACCCTAAAACTGACATGCAAACCCTAAAATATATATATAAGAAGGTTATTTGAACCAAAAGGGTATCATTGTTATTATTCATCTTTTGGAAACACGTTTTGGGATCTCGGTGAGCTACTTAGGATTAGGGCAGATTGCCCTGACCTAATTGGATTCGGTGGTGAAATGTATACAACCTAACCAATTGGTAGGGTGAATCATCCAGATTCATCATTGTGTACTTCATTGATTGAATAGGAATTTTTGAATACAATGATTCCTCGAGTGACATATTTAATGGAGCAGCAAGATACACATCTAATGGTATACCTTGCCAAATGAACATCATGACACAAAATTCAGTCCCCAAGGATGGTTATGCATGTGAAACTAGAGTGAAATACATCACGTGGTCTTCATTTGGAAGCCCTATAAAATTATGTTGTTGATTATGAAAAACACCGTACTTGGGATAAGAGAGGCTTTCTTGGACATATGTTTTCCTTCTTTGCAAAAATGAGCACAAAACTAGACTATGAAATCATTGGACATTTTGTTAGATACATGTCCATATTCTTCAAAATTATAGGAAAAAAGTGGTCCCAAAAAGTTGTTACCCTCGCCATTAGAGTTCAAATCCCACTTTCTAGCATGTTTCCTCTTAGTGAGCTAAATTTCGATTATCTATACAATATCTATTCATGATTTTTTAACATGGCCTTGTGCCCTGAACAATCTAGGTTTACCCTGAGTACCATCCTTGGAATGAGAGGAACTCCCCAGGAGGTTCCCTCCCAAATATGTTACCTAGAAAATAATTTTGACAAAAAATTAGGGGAAAAATTACCTAATATAACAAAAAATACCTAAATTCCTTTAAATATTAAATTAGATAAATTGGTCAGCGACAAAAAACATGAGCTTCAAGAGTATTTATTTCTACTCATCTTGCCACTGTGGCTTACACCCAAGATTACTATTTTCTACTTTAGTTTCAAGAGTATTTTTTTCTACTCGTATTGCCACTATCTTTGAAATGTTCCTAGAAGTGACATGCATGAAAACCCTAAAAATGGCATGCATGAAAACCCTAAAAGTGACATGCATGCAAACCCTAAAGTGACATGCATACCGTAAAAGTGACATGCATGCAAACCCTAAAAGTGGCATGCATGCAAACCCTAAAACTGACATGAAAACCCTAAAAGCTATATAAGAAGGTTAGTTGAACCAAAAGAGTATCATTGTTATTATTCATATTTTGGTAACACATTTTGGGAGCTCAATGAGCTACTTAGGGTTAGAGCATATTGCGCTGACCTAATTAAATTCGGTGGTGAAATCTATACAACTTAACCAATTGCTAGGGTGAATCATCTAGATTCACCATTGTGTACTTCATTGATTGAATAGGAATTTTTGAATACAATGATTCCTCAAGTGAAATATTTAATGGGGCAGAAAGATACACATATAATGGTAGACCTCTCCAAATGAACATCATGACACAAAACTCAATCCCCAAGGATGGCTATGCATGCGAAACTAGAGTGAAACACATCACGTGGTCTTCATTTGGCAGCCCTATAAAATTATGTTGTTGATTTAGAAACACATCTTACTTGGGTTAAGAGAGGATTTCTTGGATATCTCTTTTCCTTCTTTGCAAAAATGAGCACAAAACCATACTATGAAATCAATGGACATTTTGTTAGATACATGTCCCTATTCTTCAAAATTATAGGACAAAAGTGGTGTCCCAAAAAGTTGTTACCCTCGCCCAAGGAGTTCAAATCCCACTTTCTGGAATGTTTCCTCTTAGTGAGCTGAATATTGATTAGTTATAAATTATCTATTCATGAGTTGTTAACATGGCCTTGTGCCTTGAACAATATAGGGTTTACCCTAAGTACCATCTTTGGAATGAGAGGAAGCACCCAGGAGATTCCCTCCCAAATATGTTACCTCGAAAAAGAATTTTGACAAACGTTTAGGGGACAAATTACCTAATATAACAAAAAATACCTAAATTCCTATAAATATTAAATTAGATAAATTGGTTAGCTACCAAAAACATGATCTTCAAGAGTATTTATTTCTACTCATCTTGCCACTGTGGCTTACACCTAAGATTACTATTTTCTACTTGAGTTTCAAGAATATTTTTTTCTACTTGTCTTGCCACTATCTTTGAAATGTTCCTAAAAGTGACAGACATGCAAACCCTAAAAATGGCATGCATGCAAACCCTAAAAGTGACATGCATGCAAACCCTAAAGTGACATGCATACCCTAAAAGTGACATGCATGCAAACTCTAAAAGTGGCATGCATGCAAACCCTAAAACTAACATGCAACCCCTAAAATCTATATAAGAAGGTTAGTTGAACCAAAAGGGTATCATTGTTATTATTCATCTTTTGGGAACACGTTTTGGGAGCTCAGTGAGCTACTTAGGGTTAGGGAAGATTTCCTTGACCTAATTAGATTCAGTTATGAAATCTATATAACCTAACCAATTGCTAGGGTGAATCATCCAGATTCACCATTGTGTACTTCATTGATTGAATATGAATTTTTGAATAAAATGATTCCTCAAGTGACATATTTAATGGGGAAGGAAGATAAACATCTAATGGTAGACCTCCCCAAATGAACATCATGACACAAAATTCAGTCCCCAAAAATGGTTATTCATGTGAAACCAGAGTGAAACACATCACGTGGTCTTCATTTGGTAGCCCCATAAAATTATGTTGTTGATTAAGAAACACATCTTACTTGGGATAAGAGAGGCTTTCTTAGACATCTCTTTTCCTTCTTTGCAAAAATGAGCACAAAACCAAACTGTGAAATCATTTGACATTTTGTTAGATACATGCCCCTATTCTTCAAAATTATAGGACAAAAGTGGTGTCCCAAAAATTTGTTACCCTCGCCCAAGGAGTTCAAATCCCACTTTTTATCATGTTTCCTCTTAGTGATTTGAATGTTGATTATCTATACATAATCTATTCATGATTTATTAACATGGCCTTGTTCCCTCGACAATCTAGGGTTTACCCTAAGTACCATCCTTGGAATGAGAGGAATCGCCCAGGAGGTTCTCTCCCAAATATGTTACTTGGTAAAAAAAATGAGAAACATTTAGGGGACAAATTACCTAATATCACAAAAAATACCTAAATTCCTTTAAATATTAAATTAGATAAATTGGTAAGCAACCAAAAACATGAACTTTAAGAGTATTTATTTCTACTCATCTTGCCATTGTGGCTTACACCCAAGATTACTATTTTCTACCTGAGTTTCAAGAGTATTTTTTTGTACTCCTCGTGCCACTATATTTGAAATAATATTAAAAGTGACATGCATGAAAACCCTATAAATGACATGCATGCAAACCCTAAAAGTGACATGCATGCATACCATAAAAGTGACATGCATGCAAACCCTAAAAGTAGCATGCCTGCAAACCCTAAAACTTACATGAAAACCCTAAAAGCTATATAAGAAGGTTAGTTGAACCAAAAGGTTATCATTGTTATTGTTCATCTTTTGGAAACATGCTTTGGGAGCTCGGTGAGTTACTTAGGGTTTAGGGCGGATTCAGTGGAGAAATATATACAACCTAACCAATTGCTAGGGTGAATCATCTATATTCACCATTCTGTACTTCATTGCATCAGAGATTCATTGTGTTTAGGGTATTGTTGGAGCTTCCTTAAAGTTTATAGCTAGGCATATTCGTTCATTAATAATGGCAGTGATCCTATCATTGTTGACAAAGGGGGTCCTTCACCAAGTTCTGGGAAACAATATTCCTCTATACTGCTACTACTGGATTGTATACTAAAATCATGGTTATCTCCATCCATTCCTCCTCAAAAGAACAGGGAAACGATTTACTGTGGGAAAGGGTTCATTATATGGGAAACAAGTTACCAGTGAGAAGAGGATTATCACGAGGGAAATCAGCCTGTTTAATAAGTGTGATCTCTACAAGAAGGCAATAACGTAAAGAAGGATCACTTAAATTTCCCTAGATAAGAGGGATGGAGTAATAAAGATATCGTGTTCACATCTTTAAGGGTTTCATACACTTAAGAGAGGTGTCATTAGTCTATCTAGATGCCCTTCCTCCAATCTGGGCATAGCTCTCAAGTAAACCCACTTCCACTGGGGCCTATTCATCATATGTGTTTATACATCAAACTACTATAGCCCTTAGAGATTGACTTTTCATTATTATTTGAGATCTGCATGCTCATAAGAAGGAAGGGATCAACACATGGAAGGTGCTCCTAGCTGAGTGTGGTACTCAAAGATTCCATTTTGTTGAAGCATATTCATAAATCTGTGTGTTTATATAAATTTACTACATCCATCAAGAAATCCACCCTTATCACTATTTGAGATGACGTGAACCATCAATCTGGGAAATTAACTATTTGCATAGCTGGGACATTCTTAGGCATTCATTATCTTCAGACTTTGGGAATCATCTTGATCACTAAAAGCATTTGTACAATCATCTACAATTCAACTCTGTTAAGATTTAAAAGACTGCCATCTCAGTTATTGTTGTCCAAGGTACTTCTAAGATAAGATCTGATAATTTCCTGAATCTGCATTATTTCTACGTTGTTGTTATTTATGGATATATATTGCATTTTTTATGAATCTTTGGGTTAAGTCTGATATTGGATACAAATAAAGATCAGTACTGAGTATAGATATCAACAAGTCTAGTATGATAAGGAACACTGAATTGTGTTGTGAAATTTCCTAATAATAAACCCTATTCAAACATTACACCCTCATTTACAAACAAAAAAGAGGTTAAGGAATGTATTGATCAGAGAAGTGTCAAGAGTCATAATGTCAAATTATCTATAATCTATACCAGATTCAGTTTGGGATATTACAGTCTTCCACCTACGATTGTTATTTGTAGTTTTACTGAGTAGTTCTAGTAAGCATCTAATATTGGCTATGGTCCAGATAAGCCTCAAAAATATGGTGGACACGAAGGGACATGGCTAGTCCGGATCAGCCTCAAAAACTATGCTTTGTATTTCTAGTAAGAAATTACATAGAATACTGATATAACTAGGGTTCTTTTAGTAAAGATATTTAGATCACTATACAATATGCTCATACATGATGGATATTACGTAGCTAATAAATTTACTGTAACTATTATTAGTTAGCTCTGTACTCATAAATATCTTGATGCTTATTCTTATTCCAATTAATTTATGGTGTTCATGTTCTACTTATTGAAATAGTGTGTTTACAGTAGTTCTTACTGGTGCTTATCTATGATGTTGTATATAGAGATAGTTAACCTCAAAGACAAATTCCTAAAATAAGAGTCACCATATTTACATATGACCTCCCAACATAGTTTTATTGACTTCATAGTTCAATGATCTATGAATAATTTAAAATACCCACCTAAAAAATAATGCTCAAACATATGGAGCATGTATGCCATGGCCAGGCCTTCCACTTTACTACTGGCATAGTTTCACTTGGATTGAGTCAGCGTAATTCTATTAAAGTAAACTTTATGAAATAAAATTGATTCTCTAGGTTGTGCATGGATACCTCTCCAAATGATAATTGAAAGGTTGGCATACAACATGGAATTCAAACATCAACTTAGGGAAAACTAAAATTTCCACAACAACCACTTACTTAAAGTCAGGAATCCAAGTCGGAGGTACCACAATATAATAGGATATATTTAGCCCCCCTAGTCACATTATATGGAAGAGCTTCATAGTCACTAGACTTTAAATTATTGGGGGTGGGCCAACGGGATTCAACAACCTATACCCATGCTTTATATCTTCAACCTAGGATGATTCGATGGATGGAGTGGTGCTATTATATTCACCTAAGAACACATATGTAGGGGGGGTGGAGACTATTAATAACCCACTATATGAGTAACCTTTATACAGGAATCCTATGAGCATGGAGGAAGTGAACAAGTTGTTAAAATCTATGGTGAATGACCTGGCCAAGGTAAAACAAGGGTTGGTTGCTCACTCCTTTTTAGGAAAGGAAAAAAATAAAACTCTTAGGAACTAGACTCAGTTCATAAGACCTCCTCATAAGGAATTACTTGTCCTAAATAAAGTATTCTTTGATGAAATAAAGTCAATTCCTTTCCTTCTCAGTTGAGCCTGCATGCACAAACACGGTCGAAAGTGACTAGTTTTGAGGGGTATAATTTATGGTGAAAGGGGGTAAGGTACCTCTGCTACTAGATATGTTTCCTACACGCTATGCCCGAGACACCGAGCCCATATTATCCTTGTATCATCTACTACATATCCACAGGCTTCCCCAACATAGCCTCCTTAACAATAATAACCACCCATCTAGATACTACAGCGTAACCACAAAACCTAATAGCCTTAGACATCACCAATACCTATTGTTGCTCCTCCCATTACTACTACACCACCTATATACACTTTCACTCCTCCATAGTAGGATAAACCCAGATGTGCTTAGAACCATCCTATACTCGAGTGTAACAAATTATATGAATACCACTAGGTCTATGACCACAACATAAAGTGGTGTATGGATTATCGTAGGGCTTAGTGTGAGCAACAACAATGATAAGAAAATAGCAAGGGCCCTCTCCATCTTAATAATGTTGGTATAATCATATACAAAATTCATTTACTCAGCATAGCTATTCATTTCTTGCTAGTTAATTAGCCATGTTGTTATCCGACTATTCCCCTTCCTTTTTAACCTCCTTATTTACATCTATGGCACCTACTACATCTAGTCAAAATAATCCTATCCAAAACGCACATTTAATCACAGGGTTCATTGAAGAGGAAACCTTGGCTAACGTATGTATCACTACTCATCCCTCTCGAATGAATGATTGCTCGGTCATGGTTTATTTATTTAAGCTAATTACAGGTTTGTTATCAAATGCCAAATAAATTCCTAGCAGGGCCCAAGAGCTCTCATCATCTTTCAGTAAGATGTCTTAATCGATATGCTCGTATGGAAACAACATGTCTCAAAGTCCATTCTAGTAAATTCATTGGCAGCATAGATCATGTCCATCAAGTAGGAGCTAATGTAAAACTGAGGCTCCTTACCAGGCTTGGGCTTTTTTTCAGCTCTGATGGCTTCTGTTAAAGAGTAATAAATGATGGATTCCCAATTGAAAATACTTCTATTATTCATGATTTTTTTATTAAAGGGACCCATGCCCCTTATTCACAGGTGTTTAGAGAGCATGCCTCAATTTTGGGCTAGAACCTGATTCTGTCAGTGAGTGTTTCAATATGCAGGATCTCATAACTAGATCGAACACCTCAGCACCTCACAGTGCCACACCTCAGCATCTCACAGTGCCACAACAAGAAAGAAAAGTTTAAGAGCATAGACGGGGCTATATATAGGCTAGGTACAAACCCTACAGTTAGACATTCTCACACTACAGTTGTGCAGTAAACTCATACTACAGCTACTGGACGGGATGTGTAGGATAAAATATAACCAAAAACCCACTGAAATTCATGCAGTGCGTATCTAAAGTTAATATCAATGTTGTAAGTGCCTACTCCCTTCCATAGAATCCCATAAGTCATGTAGTTCCTAGAACTGTTCGGAGATCCCACAATTGAGCTGTTGAACTTCAATTCATCAAGTAGGCCAGGTTAGGTCCTCTCTTAGTTTCAATAACATGTGCTCAGGGAGGAGGTGTTTGTGTGTGAATAGTTGCAGTATGTGACCAATAAGGTACAAGATGTATGGGTATGGGGTTACTTAGGGGATAAAATCGACCATCAAAATCTTGAAACTCAGTGTTTTATGGAACAATAGTAGGAGAGCCCAATTGTTTCCAAGTTTAATGGGACATAGTAGATAGGGATTCCAACTAATCCACCACACATCAATGAGTTGTTATGTTCCTAATGATGACCCGTATTTGAAATGGGGTGGAAAAAGGGAGGAGATTTTTATGATTGGGATCTGGGAAATTGTTATTATCATCAATTTACAATGTTATCACTTTCAATTGCCTATTCTATACTAAATCCATGTTTTTAAAACCACACAGATAACCCAAATTGTTAAAATTGAGATTTAAACCCCCTAAATTATGATTTAAACCAGAATTTCGCATTCTCGTGGGTTGAGGGCATTTTGGTTAATTCTTATACTGCTCCTCCAAGAGATGGTAAATTCAATACATAAATGGTGGCATAACCAGAAGATAGAGAGTCTGAACACAGCGAATTGAGAACTGGTAATTTAAGGAAAGAAATGTAGCATGTATCTTCAGATGCAAAGAATGAAAAAATGCATGTACCAGGATAGAAAATTCTAACCTAATTGAGTAGAAACCCCTTCTTCTTGGCATGGACCAGAACAATGATGATGGTCGACTGAAACGGCACATGAAATGCATGCCCAAACTCTCTTTGAAAGCATGAAAAGGCCTTACCAAGCGCGAAAAACTGTTACCCTGCCTGATCGAAAAACCTCCAATGGTGCGATGGTGGATGTTCCGAAAACCTATTACCCTGACTGAAAATCCAGTGAAATGGAGAGGATGGACTAAGCGGATGCCACAAAATCCAATAACCAAAATTCAAAAGCAATGGCTTGGTTTTCACGGTGAAAGCCTCAGAGCGAAAACCTAGGAAAATAATGGTGATGGTCGGCTAGGCGAGGAGGGGGTTTTGCTTTATATAGTTAAACATTTCTCAGCCAAGAGTTAAAAAGTAATCTAATCTCTCAGTTGAGAAACCATTCCAAGAGTTTAATGTAAAAATTATGCCAATACTCTCTGACGAGAAGGTTTAAAACTCTCACCCGAAACAATATCTAACTATGGAACAACTCTCGGATGAGAGAATGTTAACCGTGGTTAATTTCTCATCTGAGAAATATAACAACTCTCAGCTGAAAAAATTTGTTGACTTTTTTCTCGGCCGAGAAATTGGAAATTATACAAAAAAAAGGATTTGTCATGGAATTGTTTCCCAACTTCATGCTTTTACCCAGAAAGCAAGCCAAAGTCATCCGAACAAGATTTCTTGTAACTTTTGATTTTAAGTATGAACTTTGATTGTATCATATTCTTTTATTAATATGAAATTTCAACATAGCAATAGATAGACCTATCTTTTCACAAATTTAGAATATTCATCTCCTTAATGAGACATGATGTTGGACATATCATCAAATATTCTGTCATGCATTTCATGCAGGTGTTGTTATTGGTGCAATAACTAATACTCTTGATGTAATCAAGGCCAGATTGATGGTTCAGGTATCCATTTAAGAAGTGATTTAAGCTATAGTCAATTCATAGACAAGAGGAATTTCCTTTTGTAAACAATAAGATAGGAGAAGCATGATGACAATGGTAATATAACTTTTAATTTTGGCATAGGGAACATCAAATCAATACAAGGGTATATTTGATTGTGTTCAAAAGATCATGCAATAAGAAGGATCCTCTTCTTTGACAAAGGTTAGTTTTGTTCTCAATGTTGGCCCACTTCTGCTCCTTAAAACCCTTTCTCCACATGGATGTCTTTTGAAACCTTTGCATTTATTTTGATTTTGATGGTAACTTTATGATTGTGGACATGTAAATGAATCCTTATATGTTTTTTTTACTCTGTTAATTATGGGTGTAGGGTTACCTTAATCTGTTGCAAGTATTTTTTTTAATACTTTATATAAACACATTTATTTTATCTATTTTCAATAGCTTGTAATAATTTTTATTGCATTACACTAGATCCTAGGATTGTTTAAATTTCCTCCAACGCATTTAAAAATGTTTTGGGTAAAAAAAATAACACATTTTCGTCTCTGAATTTTCTTTTTTGTTTCTCACCTTCAGTTAATTTAAGGTAAGTTCATGATGAATTCAAGAACAAGAGGCTGAGGATTGAGGCGAGCTTTCTGAAAGAAACTCATTATATTTGTGCATGCAACATATTGAGAAAACACTAACATATATAGTCGTGCAAATAGATGTACATGAACAAATGGGTAATGCTCTGAACCATTAGTCAAATGAATAATTTTCTCTCATTGTCTAATTTTAATTGTTTCTAGATTTGAACAAATGAAATCTCAAACTTATGATAATTTGAATTTAGAGACATGCAAAATTTGAGCTTGGATTCTAGTAGATTCAAATCCTTTTTATTTTAGATTTGAAAATATTTCCATTTAATTTTTTTATAAATTTAAACAGGGTCGTTGATTTTCCAACAGAGTTGAAGTGGCATTTGTCATTGGATATCCATCCAATCTGACGACTATGCTATACTACTAACGCATTAGTCGTCGATTATTCGACTGGAAGGAATGAAGCATCATTTGATTTATGAGCTTTATTTGGTGAAGGAGGTCGTCGAATATCCATCAAATATGACGACTATGCTACACTACTGAATCCTTTAGTCCGTCGGTGATCCGACAGGTATTAAGGAGATTCGTCGGATTCCATAGTGGAGTCATTCGTCGCATATCTAGCAAAGATGAAGGAGAACTCGTCGATTGTCTGACCGATTGAAAGTGCCATTTGACTTTGGATTTATGACCACAGGGTGTCAAAAATCTGACAAGGGCATTTCAATGTCGGAATTGATGTGAAATTCCATCGACGTTTTAAAAGAAAGCAAATTGTCAAATTATCATCATCAATATCTTGAAAATCGGACATTTAGGCCATCATAATTTGTGTTTGACTCCTAAGGAGTCAAGGCTCGAACTTGTGACCTCCCCTTGAACTGCGAGAGTGTGCACATGTATTACCAATTGAGCTATCCCTTGGGGGTTAAATTTCACAACCATAGATTAATACAATATAATTTCATGTTTTAATACAATTATAAAAATATTAAGCAAAATTGTAGTGGTTTCTTATCACTCC
>LPNX010331174.1:20998-36416 GCA_001517045.1 Pseudotsuga menziesii
CTTGGTTCACAACAGAAGTAATCATATTAAGTTAACATAACCTTTGTGTAATGATACATTTCTCACATATTTTAAAACTTATACTAAATAAAAAGAATTACTAATGCACATATCAATAATCATTTGATCACATTTATCACATGAGGATTCACCTCAGATAATAATTTTCATCCAGTGCTTCATCGGTCATCTATCATGGTGCATTAAATGCCAAAATAACAATATTCACAAACATACCTTTTACATGGATTGATGTTCCAAACAGTTCTTGGCTGAAATCTTCTTTCAGAAGTTCTAGAATATATATACACGAGGGTCATTTCCTCATGAAACCATTAGTTTATGTGCAAGCATCCTCAATTTATATATATATATATATATATATTTATATGATACAAGGACAATACCATTCATCATCTTTTTACGGCTCTTGGGTGTATCTCCTAAAAAGACCTTGGAAGCTCTCATGGCTTGGAAGTCCAAATACCTCATATATAAATTCAGTATTATCATTGACGTTCCATAGTGTTCAAAACTCAAAATCAATCTATGTACACATATCATCGAGTAGAGTCAAGTAGTTAGAGGATACCAACTTAGGGAAAATATTTAAACCTTTATTAAGTAGACTTGCCAACATGGTCCCTTTATGAATCATTATGGATTCCTGTAATGCTAGTATTTTCCCTTAGCCCATAAACTCTATTCTAAGAAATTGAAGATATTTTTCCCATAAACTATAGGCATATCTAAGCACTCAGTAATGAAATATAGGACCTACCTATATCGTGGCAATTGAGAAACTATCCTCTGCAATCTCCCTTATCTACTGTTCATTTGGATTACAGTTTAGCTTCATTTTCTATAACTTGTTTTTCATTCTTTGGGATATATATTTTTAAATTATTTCATATCTTTTTATTCTTTACTTGTTCCAATTTTAGCATTTGTTTGATGTTGTGATATCTTTATATTACTATCAAACCAAGTGGTCATGTGCTAAAGTAATTCACTCTAGAGGTGGCCAATCCCTAGAGGATACTTAATATGTTTATCCATCTCGAATGTTTGTGTTTAGTAATACATCACACAACATTTAATGTTTTCATTGTGAAAAACATTATATCTATTTAAAAAAGAAATCTTTCTAAATATTTTTATTTCCTTTACTGTAAGTCTTTTCCTTCTAACATACTTGACCCCCTCTTTATCATGGAAAATAATTTCCAAACTGAACATCCTACCGTTACAATTTCTCATAGTTTTATTTTTTAACTACGCATTAGTATGTGCATCATACAAGGACTGCCCAATCCCAAAATACATCATATGTCATAAACATTCATTTTAAAACAACAATTTTTGGACTATACATGTCAAGAATTCTGATATTCAATCTTTTTTCTCTTATAGCATATCATGCATGCTTATGCAATTCAATTATATTCTAAGTTATGCAATTAGATACCCTCATAAGAAGAAGATGGTCCTTGTTGTTGTCTTCTAGGTTCCAAATATATGCCATTACATCCTTTTGATCCAAATAAAAGTTATTTCCAACTCAAACCCAATGTTGTATCTCCAGGAGTATCACCTTGAGTTCATAATTCCCCAAAAGAACCAAAGCCTTAACTTTAGCTCGTCCTATCACAGATCTTCCACCTAAGTCTAAATCATCACCTACCATTTGCAAGCTCTCAAATGGACATTTGTTCACCATTTCGGTGGATGACCCTTGGTATGGAGACATCCTTGTTTACTTGTGAACCCAGAAGTTTATACCACACCTTAGCCATGATGATCTTCGTTGCATACATCATTGAGCGACACTCTACTTACTCTTTCGTGACGTCCCATACCATCAAGGGATTGATACCATATGCCAGTGATGCCTCACTCATGAGGAGGTTGAGAAAGTCTTTAACGACTATCATAGTGGAGCTTGCAATGGTCATCCATGTGGGATGGATACTGCCCAAAAAGTCACTCATGATGGTTAATTTTGGCCAAATATTTTTACATATTTCATTACGGAAGTCAAACATTGTCGCAATTGCCAACTCTTTTCCCCAAGAAAGAACCCCCTCCCCCCCTTACACCACTACATAGAATGGTCTTCGTCGGTCCTTTTTGCAAATGGGGCAACGACTATATGGAGTGAAATCCTTCCTTATCTAGCGACCACAAGTACATCATTGTGGTTGTCGGCTACTTCACCAAGTGGGATGAGGCCATGACAACTTTTAACTGTACTGTCAAAACAACAACAAATTTCTTTTTTAGCCATGCCATCGCTTGCTTCATTGCCCCTCTCCAGCTAGTTTCTAACCATTGTTCCCATTTCGAAGACACTATTTGGAAAGAGTTGGTATACATGTTGAAGTTTGAAAACCAATTCTCCTCCTCCAATTACCCCTAAGGTAATGGAAAGGTGTAGGATGTTAAAAAAATCCTTAAACGTTAACACAAAAAAGTGTTCACTTAGCTCTCCATGGTCTAAACCATAGTCATACATCATATTCCCACAATTATTCCTTACATTTTTATCTTCACAATTGTATTTCGACTAAAAATGGTCTAAAACATCATTATTCCTTCCCATAAATGAAGGGATGGTGAGTATTCATTATGGTTTATTCCCACTTTCTCCCCAAAAGGGTAAAAAACCCTAAAAATGAGAAAGATTCAAAATACCATAAATAAATACCATGGGAAGTAAAATACCATGGGTTAAAAACCCCTAAGACCATACTATAAATACATTGTGAAGGGCTCTCCCAAAACACTTCTAAGTCATTTTGCGATCAATTTTTTCCATTTTCTCTGATTCCCAACACATACCCTCTCTTCCATTATTCCATATTTTGCCACACCATTTCCTACGGTGTATGTTGAGTTCACTCCTTACCCATTTGCATCCATCCCCCCCCATTTGACAACACATTTTGTAAGAGGCTATAGACCTAAACTGTGGAGTTGCGGAACCACTTCTGAGGACAGCTACTATGGTCCATTTGCAAACAAGGCATCTTTATTTTCCTTTATGCATTAGTTTACTTTTATTTATGTGAAAACCCTTAAAAAATATTTGCTTTTGTTGTATTGTTTCTTTTGTTATCATTGAACTCTTCCTTATGTTCTAGATGAGCTAAGGTTGGTGAGAAATATCCACTATAGTTTTGGCAACTCCACTTGGTCGATCCATATGGATATTTATTTTTTCACGTTTGATATTGATTTGTTCTTCTCTTCTACCCTTGGCTGTCACAGATCTATCCCCATCGTGGCCGATCCAAACCATTATTGCGTGAGTGCCTACCCCCTGGACCTAGCCAACTCTATTTTTCAAAACAATTTCTGTGCGGGTCGAGTTGCTTCTATCTGGCTGAAATCCATGACCAAGGAATTCCTTTCTACCTGATAAGTGTGACCTAGGTCACGACTTTATGCCGAACAAGAGCGATCTGGCTTAAAACCCAAGATCGCTCTTGTCTCGACTTTTGGAGCGACCCCAATCACTATTGTGACTCAGTTTCGAGCAACCTCGTCGTGCTTAACCCTTTGTTTTGCATGACTTGGCTCTGTTGACTGTTTTTTGGCCATGATTGCGACTATTCAGTAGTTTCGTGTGACCGCAATCTCACTTGTTTCGTTGACAGGTGCGACCTATTGTTTTCCAATCTGTTTTTGTGCTTCAGTTCCTTGTTTAAACCCCTGGCTGTGTTAAACCCTTGTTCCCACCTGTTTCTGACCATATCTACACCTTTACAACCCCTTGGTTTGTGTTGAGATCCCTTTTCCCTTGTTTTACGAGATTTGTGGTTGAGACCCCATGTATGTTTCCTACATTTAATTTGCTCTGTTTCCTTATCATTTACTTGCCTAGATTATTGATTCTGGAAGAAAAATCTTATTTTGCATTATATTTACTGTTTTTTTCTACATTATATTTGCATCTCGGTATTGAGATTTCTACATGTTTGTCGTGGATTTATGGGGTTTCTATACACATCCTTTGCACACATTTCACACCATATAAGTGAAAAGCTTGGTCCATCACCCTAAGCAAGCCTTAAAATAAACTTAATACAACCAACATTGTAACCTCATTGGAGGATAAGAAAATATTGTAGCCAAGTTAGGACATTGGGGATAGTCATTAAAATAACACCCCTCTATCACTTACATCTTGAGACATATTTGTTGTCCATTAGGGGAACAAAATCCTCTTGTACTTGTTTACACTGTCACAACCAGTTTTTCAGGAGGCACCCTGCTTTGTAGGAGTAAGCCATAAACGAAGGGGTTCTGGAAGTCAGGTTGGAATACCACACTCCATCTTGCATCAAAGGCTAAACCTTCGCAATCCTTCTCATATCACGCATTCAAGGTTCAAGCCCAAATGACTTGAGCGCCAGTAAATCGAACGGGTGTGTCATGAACGAGGTAGCCTAGTTTCCATTCTTCTAGGGATCTTTTACCTAGAGGTCCTTCTCGATAGTGGGATTCTTTTAGCCTATATTGTTATTCCATTTCGTATTGTCTAACTAGGATTTCATCGCCCTACTAAGGATACGATTTATGAGGGGATTCTAGCTTGTAGTTAGGATCTTTCTTTCAATTTTTCCCATAGATTAGTGCGTCATTTTATTTCTAGGTAGTGTTGCTTGTTGGCTTTCTGGTCACTTTGTTGTTGACTCACCTTGCTATGAACCGTTGTTGCAATTTTGGTTTTAGAGTTTGTTGTTGGCCTGTGAGCCTCCATTTCATACACTCTCCTTCTACACACTCGGTTGTAGTTGGGTTTTTTATCCTACGATTGATACTCTTCAGTTTTCATTCATTACACAACACTCCATATAGTTATCATAGCTCCACCATGCTACTCACATAGGATTAAGGGGCACACCCCCCAGTTCGGTTCCTTGAACCGTCACCATCGAATCCATATTCGACATCGTTCACCATATTTGGAGCCACACACAGAATCTGAGTCTCATTCAGATTCACATCAGTCCAAACCCCCCTTGTTCACTTCTCCATACGACCCCATGGTTGGTGCACATCCTGATCCATTTTAGGGAGGGATGGTTAGTAGTGGGATTACATCTATCCCACCTATCATTACAAGCATCCCCTCCACTAGACTGATCGGTACTGGTACTAGTGGGCCTTTCCCCACTACACACACTGCCACTGATCTGTTACCCACTACGGGTGACCCCATGCTAGCCACCACATTTCCAAACATTCCACCATTTATACCTGGGGGAAGTGGCCCTTCCACTTCCATTTCGACTATTCCTACCATTCCAACGACTATGCCTCTTGTTGGAAGTGAACCTTACATATCCCCAGTTACACATGGGAACTACATTCCCTCCACCACCGATGCTATTGTTGGCCCTTTCCAACCCATTCATGGTTCTAGTATACCCTTTATGGCTAGCCTCAACCTTCCGGATTTGGCATGGTTGAAAAATTACCCCATTTGTGATAACCCACAATGGCCTCCTATGCCTACCAAACTCCCGTCAGACAGCCCTAAGTTTGAAGGTAAGGTGGGAGAGGATCCTCAAAATCACATCATTTCATTCCATATATGGTGTTCATCTAACAGCATAGTGGATGCTTCTTCCTAGTTAAGGTTATTCCAGCACACACTTACTAGTGTTGCGGCTAAGTGGTATAACGAACTGCCTCATGCCACTTACCCTAACTTTTCTTCTTTGGCCTCTATGTTCCTTCAATACTTTCAATTACCTGTATGTTATGACAAGGGAGCAAAGATCTTGTTATCTTGTCAACTGAACACAACTACCCATATCACAGATAATATCCATGAATGGTTTCGTCGTTGTATCTTATGTACAATCTAATTAGATGATAGGATCTTCCTAGATTGGTTCCTCAAAACCTTACTCCGCCCCCATTTCCAAGGACTATCCATCAGAGTGTTCGTAGACTGAGGAAGAAGCCATCCTTAAGGCTCAACAGTTCGATCTTATATATGCCCAATCCGATTTACTTATATACCATCATCCTCGATGCTCCCTATGTAGGATCCTCATGTCAAGATACACATGAGGCATCCCATGTTGCTGATGGAGTCATCGGATCCATTACCCAGCATCCTTGGTATTATTTGGCATCTCCCATGATGCCACCCCATTCTGGTCACACCCCTAGTGTTTCCCAACCAGGTTATTCCCCTGATTATTCATGCGTAATGAATCAGTCTAGAGCCACTCCTTCCTATGCACCTCCCGCACCAACCCCTCATGTTCATGGACCGACTTATTGGGCACATTCGTGTACTAGCCAAACGACCAGCTTTGTAGCATGACCAGCTCCTCCTGTCTATTACGCACCACCTATGCAGCTCACTCTGGATCCAGAGCCAACTCCTCCGACTCTTATAGGATAGGTCTATGCACAATGGAACCTTCCTAACCAACCCGCCCCCAATAACCAACAAGGGTAGGGAAGGAATAAGAGAAATACGAATCGGGGTAACAACCAGAATGAAGGAGGTGTTTAACAGGATAACCCTTCAAACAATCACGGTGTCGACCCCCCTACATAGAATCCCCAGTGTCCCGCTCGACATAGAAAGAACCCACATTTGTGGACTAACCATTCGTGTGCTATATGTAACACCTACAGCCATTACACTCATCAATGTCCTCACTTGACTCATGTCCAACAAATACTCCAAAACAATAGTCAATGTGATCCCAATGTAGCTACTCCAGCTCTGCCAAACCCAACACCACCGAGTCCTCCGCCTATGGTACTTCAAAACCCCCTACCACACCAAGGAATGGTTTCAACCCAACCCTTGGGCCCACAACCTCCTGCAACCACTATTGCGTCCCAAACCGCTGAAGCTAGTGTCCATCACCTCGTGACGTTATCGTATGATGTCAACCTACAAAATCAACGAAACCAATATGGCTCCACCATAGAAAATGATGACCCATCACCGACATCTACCTCCACCACTCTTGAAATGTCTCTGCACTTACCTAGACCCCCTACAAATGGGACTTCTAGAGTCCCATGGTTCCCTATGTGTCACATCGCAAACAATGCCACTGCTAGAGCTACGCTCAATTACAACATATTTGAAATTTTGGCCCAATCTCCTACAACCATGTCTTCTTTAGTAGTGCCCAAAACTTGTCCTTCTCAACATAAAGTGTTTTTATACACGTTAGGTGCTTTTGATCCCTCTGATTCTAGGTTGATCACTTTCAACCTAGATCAAGGAGAACCGAGGATTCCATCATCTGTCGCCTTCTAAGTTCCAGTCACGATTTAGAATTTGGTTATTCATCAATGCATTATTGATGAGGGGGAGTCCAACTGCGTTATGTCCACCTTTGTTTGGCAGAAACTCGGTTCCCCCACCCTTCAACCTTCCACTACCTCTCTTCACACTTATGATGGTCGCTCTGCTCATCCCTAGGGTGTTCTCACAAACATATCCATTGAGTTAGCTAGAAAAATAATGTTGATTGACACTGAGTTTCTCAACGCCCAACTTGATTACAACCTCCTCCTAGGATGTAGCTACATGTATGCTGTTATAGTTGATTTTACCACACATGGTGAATCACACTTTTATGGCCTTCCCTGTCCCTATGCAGACTCCTTAGACCCCATGGACCATTTTTGTTCCTTTGATGTTTCCAAGATCATCCCTAAAAACATGCAAAAATTTCCATACGCGACTTTTAAACCCTTTCTTGCGTATATACATGGGTTTGAACCCTAAAACCGCGTACATCGGGATGTGTGCAAAAATCTAAATTCTTTTGGAGTTTTCCTTGATGTGGATCTGACTCACTTGTCTCCTGGCCTTCCATATGCCTTGAGATCACTTGGATTCGACCTTTCATTTCCCAATTGAAGAGCTATATAAGGAACCCTTTGGATACATTGAAGGCGTGAGGAATTGAGAGGAAAAGAACTATAGTACATTGTTGCCGGAACTTGTGCTTGAGTCTGCATCCCCTTTGTCCCTTGGAGCACTTTTGTGTTCTTCCCAAGCTTGCCTTTTGCTTTTGAGCTTGCTATCGAGAGATGGAATATTGAAGTGGTGGAGGCCCAAGTGGGGGACTCGGTTTCTCCGATTCGCAGATGTGCCGATAGAGGTTGTATTCATTGTAATCTTTGATTTTATATTAATATAAATATCTTTTCCTATCCAATAATGTGTGTTTGAATGAATATTTTATCCATGGATGATTTCAAATGCTTATATGTTATTTATTATATATGCTAGAGTAGAGCTAACACAATTATATATATCATGCTTGTCTTGTTTATTGAATGTTGAGGAAGCAATTTATCAATTCAAACTGGAGTTGGAAAGCTCAACGGGGATCTACATCAACCGTCCAGAATAAGGTATGAATCGAGATCCTTTAGTGTTAGTTGTTTGGTTTCTCTTGCATATAGGAAAGGATTGATTTTTGGAGTTAAGCTGTCTATTGTGGTACCCCAAGCCATAGGAATTTCTCTCCATAATAGAATTGGAGACTCCGCTGGGGATTTCCTAGTAGTTGTCCTTGGGGGGTTTTTATCGGCATTCCATGTTATTGAATTGCTCTTATTTCTTTGTTTCTGAGTCAGGTATGGGGGCATGTTTGCATGGTAGTGTCTGAGTGGTGTGAATTTTGTCTCAGTTCATCTATTTACCTTCATTTTTATGCATTTCTCTTCCTATAAGCGATTTTTTTACTCATTGTCGCGTATACACGCGGCTTTGACTGCTATATCCACGTACATACGTAGGTTTACTGCGAAAAATCGCGTATGCCCTAATTTTTTCCTTCTAGAGGAAGATTGATTGTTGCTAGGTGAATTTTGATGATTGTTGAGTCTCCTTTGATACTGCTAGAGTCTGTATACACCTCTGTTTCTGACCAGAGACACCTTTTTTAGGGTAAATTTCTTTCTTAAGAATGTTCTTTTCATTTCATTTTTGATTTTTTGTTTTGGGATTAGTGCATTAGATTTCTTTTGCCTTAGTACTTTGTGTGAGTGCTATTTGATTGTGCTTGCCGAGTCTAGGGGTAGTAGAATCATTCTTTTGCTTTAGTATCTCATTTTTATTCAAAAAATCCAAAAATATTTGCTTCTTTACATCATTATGCATTGCATTTTGCACTTTGCATGGTACTTGCACTAGGTTTCTTAGAGAAGTACTAGTTAGGATTTCATATAGGAACTACTGCATTTGGCATTTGAAGAGAATTTTGCATTTCGCGTAGTAGCATGCCCTGTTTTTCATTCAACACAATGCATTTGCATTGATTGTTTGGTGTGCATTTTACTTCATGTTGCGTCATAACACCATTGGTTGCACGACCATCTACCTTTTTTGAGTAATAAAGCCAAATAAAATCAACGCTTAATTAAAATGGATTACGCTATTTTCTTTGATAGGGTACACCAACAATATTAGGTTTTAGGGTCTTGGAATAGTTCATTGTGAGTAAATTCTCCAATACCACTAAACAACAACATGTATGTGTCTGTCCAGGTGAGAATGTGAAATTCCTTGGTATAATTAGTGTTTCTCACTATCCTCCTCTTACAAGGGAGTTAAGCACGAGGCAATGTGAGCGTTTATTGATTGGGATGACCCCTAGTCATAACTGGGTAGCACCGGAGATATTTCCAGGATTGTATTCGTATCTGGGGGCCCTTTCGAGAGTTTCGGGCTTTGCTACCCTGCCCATACGGTCAATCCTGCCTGTGACCGTCCACCTGAGCATTGATTATATTGAGGTGATCATAGTTTCCTTACCTAGGTTATCGAGGGGGTACTTTGCAAAGGTTATTCTGCAAGTGTCCCAGCCAGGTTGGGGTCGAACATCATAGTCACTATATGCGTTGAAGCTGAGGGCCACAATAATTGGTTACGAACCTCCACTTGTTGTGTATGGGAGTCTCAAGCCTCTCCTAGGTGAGACATACCTGCTTCATTTGGAAGCTCACATATCCCACCCTTGTTTGCTTATGACTGGTTTTAGATTTTATTGGTGTATGCTCTGTGCATGTTAGCTTGCTGAGGGTTTACGTAATTAGAGAGTCTTTTTCATTTTTTGAGTAATTGTGGATTCAGGTGTAGTACCTAGTTGTTCTTGTCATTTAGCAGGACTTCCACCTTCTACATATCCTCCTCGTTTGGGAGAGAGAAACAGACGGTCCAGGCGGACTACTTCTCACATTGATTCACACACGATGGGAGATCATGAAGATGAAATTCCTGAGCTACCTTCTTCACTTCATGAGGTTAAAGAAGAAGAGCCTACCCCTACATATGATCCTTCACTTGATATACCTATGCACTCCGGGTATTATCCTTCACATGATAGACCTACCTACTCCGGGTATGATCCCTCATTCACAGGTCACTAGTATAGGTTGCCAGACGACGAGACTCATCATGAACCTGCAAGCACTAGTTATGGTAGTTATGGTATGTCTAGTATTCCTACACATGATTCGGTATCGCATGCCGAGTCAAATTTTGAACCTAACACTATGCCTGGGGGAATTCCTAGTCACTTCCATGTGGAGAGATTTGGGAACTCAAGTCACATTACTCCCTCCATCCCAACAGTGGAGGTCACATCACATGTTCATACTAGACCTAGTGCTAGTGATCCTATTCGGATACCAGAGCCTAGACAAGTGACTGTAGGGAATACTACTTATGTGATTTCACATGTCCCTTCATCCTCTATTCTTAGTTCTTCGAATGTGATTCCTCCGCCACATTCATGTGGTCCTTTGGGCCGGAATGTTGCTATGAGTCATGTACATACTTTTGCTACTTGCGCCATTATGTCTTAGAGTCAAGTATCTCCTGTTGTATCGAGAGGTCGTATCCCTACTTCTGGAAGTCATATTCCTATTTTCAAAATGTCTATTCCTACCTATGGAGTTTCTCATGGGACATCTCATGGGACTTCTTATGGACCATATTATGGACTGTAGTATGCACATATTTATTCACCTTATGGGTACGGGTATCAACAACCTGCTTACTCTCCAAATTATGGCTTTGTAGCCCCACATAGTCAAGGTACACCACATTATGGTGCATCCATACCACCCTACATGGGTCAAATGGGAGGAGGATACTATGGCCATGGCCATGGTGGTTACGGTCATCAGCCTACGTGAACCAAAATTATCAAGGAGTGCCTCATAGAACTTGTCGCGTCCCCATGCCTCCGACCGGCAAGGAGGACGCAATCTACTAGCTTTATCAGACTGGGCTAACCGCCCATGAACATGTACAAGCTTAAATAAAATGCTGAATTGCTAAAACAGAATGCTGAGAAGAATGCATGACAGTGTAACATGCACAAATTCAATTGTTCATCATACACAGTTTAATTAATTCATCTTGCACAGCGGAAACAACATGCATTCACACAATCATTATTTCAACATGTTCATTTCATTTTCATTAACAGTAAATATAGAATTGCAGAGGTAAAATACACAAGATCACTTATCTTATGAGAGCTTTGCTCCGCAACCAGCTACGTCGCTGCAACGTTCCACCCAACCATAGGATAGCATGCTCATCAATATATCAGCAACGCTGCCACCCCTGAGCTGGGCATGATTCTCCAAGGAATAAGGGAACTAGCAGGCTGACACATAGCCAAAGGTAACCAAAACACAGCCAAGCCAACTAAGTTGTGCTTATCAGGCCATCCAGGAGTTGGAGAAGGCAAATTGCTAAGCTGGTGAGCTCATTACAGAGCCAAGAATACCCACACCAGAACTAGCCTGACCTCTAAGACACCCATCCACACCCAACACAAGGAATCAATCCCTTCTCTGCTACACAGTCCCTCAGGCCCTGCATTCCCTTCCAGTGCTATTCAGGGGTGATGGAGAAGAAGGCCAGCCCTCTAGTTCTGTCTGTGTGGTTTCTAAAACCAGGTTTATCAAGCAACCAAGCCAAAATCCTTACTCCTCACACAGTCCAAAGACCAACCATTGCACTCAGGCAACCAATTTAGCTATTACAGCTTAAACAGGGAAACAATTCCTGAGTCATTCTTGGCCCTATCGTGGCCAAAATGACTCTCAAACGAATTTACAACAATTCCAGGAAATCGTGGGCAATAGCAGCAAATGGATCCCAGCTTGCTGTGTGTGAGGAGGATCAGACAAAATCGTGAATGGGAAATGCACCAGCAGCTCCCAAATTGTGAGGAAAAACAACCCAATCCCCAGCACTACAAAAACGACCTCCCATCCATGGGAAAAATGAAGCCAGCAACCAAAAACGTGAATGAAAGACACAGGAAAAACTCCAGCTGCTCCCAAAAGCCCCCAACATGAAGGAGAATGGTGAGGAAAATGAAAAACGTGGATGTATGGCAGAATGGCATACGTTTTTGGGCATTTTCCTTGCCAAGGAAGTCAGAACACGTTTTTCAAAAATGGGTCTCTGCCCAATTCGAATTTTTGCCCATACTCTTCCCATTCCATGCAATAACTAACTCAACCACATTCTGGCAGAAATAAAAGATTGGGGAAAAAGACAAGAAAGGTAGTTGACAGTTTGCTGGGTTCTCTCATAGACATTTGGATTTTCCCCATTGGTCCATAGGTTAAATATTTCAACCCCCCCTTATCCTTAGGAAATCATGCCCCATTCGATTTGGTTGCCGCGACCGTAGCTGGTTGTGTTTATTTTTATTATAGATGCATATTTTACATGATGACCATCATAATATATTCCGCATGCCCCGATATACCATCGATGACAATTTAAATCCCAAAACATAGCATAACCGATCAACGGCGGGGCCTTGGCCTTTAGCTCCACACCATGATCATTACAATATATACATCATATACACCTAATGTAACGGGGTCAAAACTGGGACATTACATTACCCTCCCCCTTCAATAGCACTGTCCTCAGTGCTTACAAAATTGAACAAAATGCTACACTGGCATCGCCCCAGTGTTCCGCAGAATTGAACAAAAATGGATGTGCCAATCGCATGGCATCCTCCAGCTCCCAGGTAGCCTCTTCAGTTCCGAATTTCTCCCATTGAACCTTTACCTGCCCTATGGCTCGGTTCCGGAGCATTGTGACCTTCCTGTCGAGGATGCGCATTGGCTCGATTCGGAACTCTCCCTTGGGTTCCACCTGAATCACATCCCAATTTATCACATGGTTAGGATCATGTACATATCTCTTAAGCAAAGAAACATGAAAAAAATTATGAGCTCTAGTGCTAGCAGGCAATGCAAGTCTATATGCAACTGGCCCTATTCTTTCAAGCACTTCAAATGGCCCACAATATCTTGGCAACAACTTGGCACAACTCCCAAGCTTCAAGGAACTCTTCCTTGCCCTCACTCTGAGGTAAACATGATCCCCAACACTGAATTCTCTGTTCACCCTATGCTTATCTGCATAGCTTTTCTGCCTGTCCTGTGCTGCTTTCAGCTTCTATCTGATCTTTACAACCTCTTGCTCCATTTCCTTGAGCAATTCGGGTCCAAGCACAATCCTGTTCACTGGATTATCCCAAGTCACTGGTGTCCTACACCTTCTTCCATACAAAGCTTCATACGGACTCATTCCCAAGGATGCCTGATGGCCATTGTTGTAAGAAAACTCTACCAAGTGCAAGTAATCTTCCCACTTGGTTGGTTTGTCCATCACATACATGCGAAGCATGTCTTCGAGCACCTGATTAACTCTCTCGGTCTGACCATCAGTCTGAGGATGGTATGCAGTGCTGAAGTTTAGCTTTGTACCCAAATCTGCAAACAACCCCTTCCAAAAGTTGGAAGTGAACTTGACATCTCGGTCAGAGACTATTGCCTTCGGCAATCCATGCAATTTGAATATCTCCTTCATGAAGATCTTTGCAATGTCGCCAGTCTCATACGTAGACTTAACCGGTATAAAATGTGCTGCTTTTGTCAACTTGTCTACCACAACCATGATGGAATCATGTTGTCTCCAAGTCATCGGCAATCCTGTAATAAAATCCATGGAAATAACTTCCCATTTCCATTCTGGAACTGGCAAAGGCTGCAACAAAACTACAGGATGCTGATGCTCAACCTTCACCTGCTGACATTTCATACACCTTGAAATGTACTCAGCCATATCCTTTTTCATACCTGGCCAAAAGTACTGCTTTCTAGCTGTAGCAATTGTCTTTTGATATCCTGGGTGTCCAGAATACGAAGCTTGATGGATTTCATCCATGACAACTCTCCTCAAATCTGCCACATCTGGAATATAAATTCTTCCTTTATAAGTGAGAATCCCATCTCCTTCCAATTTATATCCCTCATACCTCTTCTCAAGACTTTGCTGCTGCAATTTGTCTTTTACCTGCTCATACAATTCATCTCCAGCCACATGATTAACAATCTGCTGCCTCAAATCTGATTGGCAAATACTAAGAGATGCCACATGCATTTCTTGCATGTTCCTGCTGAGCGCATCAGCTACCTTATTCTCTTTTCCTTTTATGTGTTTGATCTCAAAATCAAACTCACATAAAAATTCCAGCCATCTTTCTTGCCTAGCATTCAAAGTAGGCTGATCAAACAAATACTTCAGACCACAGTGGTCTGTTCTGAGCTCAAATCTCCTACCCATCAAGTAATGTCTCCACATCTTGAGAGCATGTACTATGGCTGCAAGCTCTAGATCATGAGTGGAATAGTTCTTCTCATGCTCCTTCAACTTTCTCGACTCATAACATATCACGTGGTTGTCCTGCATAAGGACTCCTCCAAGCCCTTGTCCACATGCATCGGTACACACCACAAAATCTCTCTCTGGATCTGCAACTTTCAATATTGGTGCACTAGTGAAAAGATTCTTCAACTGCTGGAAGCTTTCTTCACACCTCGTTGTCCATTCGAACTTCATCCCCTTCTTTTGCAAAGAAGTGATAGCATGTGCAACTTTGGAGAATCCCTCAATGAATCTCCTGTAGTATCCTGCAAGTCCCATTAAAGATCTTACATCTGTCACATTTCTTGGAGTAGGCCAATTCATAATGGCTTCAATCTTTTCAGGGTCCACAGATATACCCTCCTCTGAGATAATGTGACCCAAATACTGAATTCTATCTCTATAGAAGTCACACTTGCTCAGTTTTGCATACAACTGATGTTCCCTGAGCACTTGCAATGTCAATCTCAAATGCTCTTCATGCTCTTCCTCATTCTTAGAATAAACAAGAATGTCATCAAGGAAAACAAGAACAAACTTGTCCAAATACTTGCTCAAGACGCTATTCATAAGGCACATAAATGTAGCTGGTGCATTGGTGAGACCAAATGGTACCACTACAAACTCATAATGCCCATACCTTGTCCTGAAGGCTGT
>LPNX010331174.1:36685-50133 GCA_001517045.1 Pseudotsuga menziesii
ATCTCCGGTGTACTCATCCTATAGGTTGCCTTGGACACTGGTGCCGCTCCTGGCACAAGTTCAATAGTGAAATCAATGTCCCTCTTTGGAGGAAGCCCTAGAATATCATCAGGAAACACATCCCCGAATTCCTGTAACACCTGATAGTCCTCCAACCTAGGAGTTTCATCTCTCTTTTCCTCCAAAATCTGAGCTGCATACAACTGGCAACCCTTCCTACAGAACTTCTTTAACTGCATTGCTGAAACCTGCCTCACTGAAATTACCTTTGGAATACCTTTCACAACTACTAGGTTCCCTTCTTCATTCATGCATTCGAAAGTCTTATTGTAGCAATCAAGCTTCACCCTATGAGCTTCTAACCAATCCATTCCAATGAGGACATCATAGGAACCAAGCGGTAGAACATTTATATCTACACAAGTGGCCAATCCATTCATGACCAATGGACACTTCTCTACCACTTCACTGACCTTCCTCTTAGTTCCAGTGGCTAACTGAACTAACCAAGATTTCCTATGCTTTACTTTCTTAAAGGAACAAATATCCACTACTCTAGGAGTAATGTAACTGTGAGTAGAACCAGGGTCAATAAAAATAGAAACAGATTGCTCAGCAATCTTACCTGCTACTTCAACCACAGCTGACTGGTGATCTACCTGACGGTCCTCCAGTGCTGCATAGATCCTAGGAACTGCCCTTGCTACTTGACCCACTGTTTCTGCTTCTTGAACATTATAAGCTGGTCTTGCACTCTCGTTCTCAAGTGGACAATTCCTGTGCATGTGGGGTCCTCCACATTTCCAACATTGAAGTGGCCCTCTATTCTATTGTGGATCTTTAGGCTTTTCTCCTGTCACTCCAACTGGCTTACTGGCAGCTTGAGATGGCTACTTTTGCTGATTCCTGAAGTTAGAAGGTTTGAAACCTTTCTTCCTTTGGTCAAATTTCTCGTTCTTCTTGTCCTTCCATGCCTTATGGTAATCTGGCTTACCTTTGCTTTGCTCATAGCAATACTTAGCTTTCCTTATTGCTTCTTCCAGAGTTCTAGGTTCATAAAACTCAATTCGATCTTTGTAAGACTGAGGTAATCCACTCAGAAAACGCTGGACCTTCACCTTTTCATCTCGGATGTACCGAACATACCTCAACAGCTCCAAAAACTTGTTAGCATACTCCTCCATGGTCTGCTGTCCCAATCTTAGCTCATGGAACTCCTTGATCTTGTCATCATAATACCTGTCAGAGAGGTATTTCTACTTGAAATACTTCTTGAACTGCTTCCACTTAAGTCTTCTTTCACTGATCTTCTTCACTTGCTTGAAGTGTTCCCACCAAATGGATGCTCTTCCATTCATATTGAATATGGCAACTCTTGCCTTCATGTTTCCTGAATAATCATGCACTTGAAAGTACTTTTTAATCCCAAGAAGCCAAGCTTCAGCCTCTTGTCCAGTCTTTACCTCACCATCAAACGTAGGAGGTTTAGCTTTCTTAAATTCATCTCGAGTGCGATCCCTATGGTGTCTCTTTCTTTTTCTTTTATGGGAAGGTGAACTTGAATCCCCGCTAGATTCTTCAGATTCAGATGACCCACTAGGAGTCCTCCTCCTTCCCCTAGTACTGCTCTTACTGCCTTCTGGCTTTGCTGTATCTCTTCCAGAATCTATATTCTTATGCAAGTCTGTCAAACTCTGCAACATTGCAGCATTCAACTGATGCTGCTCTTCTTGGGCTTTGATCAAGCTTCTCATGGTAGCTGCAACATCTGATGGGGTCTCTTGGAATCTCCTTCCATTTGACTCAATGTCATCATTCCTATTACGGACATTTTCTCCCATGGCACCTTCTGCTTGCTCGAAGGAATCCCAAGCATCATACCCATCATGGGTTCTCATACTGAACTGCAACTTACTTACCAAACTGCACTACCTGGAATACTGCCCTGGAAGGTGACTATAATTCTGCAAACGTGTTAATGACAACACAATTGTTAGACGCATAACATTGATATAAATCATAATCATTTACCTTTTCCGGAAATAATCATAAAATTACAAATGCCCAAACACACAAAATTTCCTTCATCCAAGAACGTCTGTCTGAGGGGGACGACGGGGGTCAAGGGGGCTTGCCCCCTTTTTTTTTTGTAAATTGTTGATTTTCATGCAATCTGGTGCATAAGATCGCTGCCAATTTCTTCTCATTTTCAACCCTGAAATTCCCCTGAAAAACAGTCAAAAATCCCACTAGAAAACAGTTAAAATCTGTTGGAAAAATTTCATGGAAAACTCAAATTTTCCCTATGCAATCGGGTGTCGGCTGTCTCTCTGATCGGCTGTCGAAAGCCTTTCGCATCGGGTGGTTTAGCCATTCAGGAAGCCGCAACGGCAGCTCCCCCAGAAGTTCCAACCTTCCGCAACGTCGAACGCTCCTTCCCTTTCCTCTTCCGATCGGCACACTTTCTCTTGCGGCGTCGGCAGTCTTCTTAATCGGCCGGCAAATGCCTCCAGCTTCCGCAACGGCAGACGCTCGAAAGCTCCGAACCTTCCGCAACGGCGGCTCTCAAAAAGATCCAAACCTTCCGACTTGGAACTTACGTCGAACGTTGGCTGACTTTTGGATCGGAAGTCGAATGACTTTGTTTTCCTCTGAATCGGCTCCCAGACCATTCTTCCTTCCGCAACGTCGGACGGAAAACTTCTCCAATTCATCCGCAACGGCGAACGCCCACTTCACCATCTCTTCCGATTTGGCACTTAGAATCACATCAGACATCGGCGGACTCTCGGAACATCGGACGTCGGACCACTCTCCCTTCCGACGAACACTAAAACACTTAAAAAAAATTTCAATCTTTCTTTTACTGTGTCGGCTGTCGGCGGCCTTTCCAATCAGAAGCCAAATCGATTTACCGTCCGCAACGACGGGTGGGAGACTTCACCAATCCGTCCGCAACAGCGGATGGGAAGATTGTGAAACCCTCCGCAACGGCGGAATTTCACTTCCTCCAATGGCCCGACCGTTCCATACTTAGCCGAATTTTCAACTTTTCTGTGGCTTCGGCGGTCGGGTGACTTTTGGGTCAGAAGCATGATTGCTTTGACGTCTGCAACGGCGGACGGGAAGATCGTGAAACCTTCCGCAACGACGGACAAGGACTTCATGAAACCTTCCGTAACAGCAGACAGGAACTTCGTGAAACCTTCCGCAACGACGGAAGCTTTACTGCTGGTTCTTCCGACTGCTCAACATTTCAACAAAATTTTAAATTTTCACAGTCTTCCACCGATTCAGCTGGGAAGAATGAAATGTAACCCCTGTTACTGCATCTTGGCGGCTCATGCAGGCCCATGCTGCAACTCAGAGCTCTAATACCATGCTGTCACGTCCCCATGCCTCCGACCGGCAAGGAGGACGCAATCTACTAGCTTTATCAGACTGGGCTAACCGCCCATGAACATGTACAGGCTTAAATAAAATGTTGAATTGCTAAAACAGAATGCTGAGAAGAATGCATGACAGTGTAAGATGCACAAATTCAATTGTTCATCATACACAGCTTAATTAATTCATCTTGCACAGCGAAAACAACATGCATTCACACAATCATTATTTCAACATGTTCATTTCATTTTCATTAACAGTAAATATAGAATTGCAGAGGTAAAATACAAAAGATCACTTATCTTATGAGAGCTTTGCTCCGCAAGCAGCTACGTCACTGCAACGTTCCACCCAACCATAGGCCAGCGTGCTCATCAATATCTCAGCAACGCTGCCACCCCCGAGCTGGGAATTATTCTCCAAGGAATAAAGGAACTAGCAGGCTGACACATAGCCAAAGGTAACCAAAACACAGCCAAGCCAACTAAGTTGGGTTTATCAGGCCATCCAGGAGTTGGAGAAGGCAAATTTCTAAGCTGGTGAGCTCATTACAGAGCCAAGAATACCCACACCAGAACTAGCCTGACCTCTAAGACACCCATCCACACCCAACACAAGGAATCAGTCCCTTCTCTGTTACACAGTCCCTCAGGCCCTGCATTCCCTTCCAGTGCTATTCAGGGGTGATGGAGAAGAAGGCCAGCCCTCTAGTTCTGTCTGTGTGGTTTCTAACACCAGGTTTATCAAGAAACCAAGCCAAAATCCTTACTCCTCACACAGTCTAAAGACCAACCATTGCACTCAGGCAACCAATTTAGCTATTAGAGCTTAAACAAGGAAACAATTCCTGAGTCATTCTTGGCCCTATCGTGGCCAAAATGACTCTCAAACGAATTTACAACAATTCCAGGAAATCGTGGGCAATAGCAGCAAATGGCTCCCAGCTTGCTATGCATGATGAGGATCAGACAAAATCGTGAATGGGAAATGCACCAGCAGCTCCCAAATTGTGAGGAAAAACAACCCAATCCCTAGCACTACAAAAACGACCTCCCATCCATGGGAAAAATGAAGCCAGCAACCAAAAACGTGAATGAAAGACACAGGAAAAACTCCAGCTGCTCCCAAAATCCCCCAACGTGAAGGAGAATGGTGAGGAAAATGAAAAACGTGGATGTATGGCAGAATGGCATACATTTTTGGGCATTTTCCTTGCCAAGGAAGTCAGAACACGTTTTTCAAAAATGGGTCTCTGCCCAATTCGAATTTTTGCCCATACTCTTCCCATTCCATGCAATAACTAACTCAACCACATTCTGGCAGAAATAAAAGATTAGGGAAAAAGACAAGAAAGGTAGTTGACAGTTTGGTGGGTTCTCTCATAGACATTTGGCTTTTCCCCATTGGTCCATAGGTTAAATATTTCACCCCCCCCTTATCCTTAGGAAATCATGCCCCATTCGATTTGGTTGCCGCGACCGTAGCTGGTTGTGTTTATTTTTATTATAGATGCATATTTTACATGATGACCATCATAATATATGCCGCATGCCCCGATATACCATTGATGACAATTTAAATCCCAAAACATAGCATAACCGATCAACAGCGGGGCCTTGGCCTTTAGCTCCACACCATGATCATTACAATATATACATCATATACACCTAATGTAACGGGGTCAAAACCGGGACATTACAGACCTGCTCAACCTAGGCTCCTTTTCCTCGCAACGTTAAATCTGCTTGACTTGTCGAGACTAATGAACGATCCAGTATCTTATGACCTGGCTTGGCCGGCTGTCCCTACGAAGCTTCTCTCAGACATTCCCAAGTTTGAGGGAAAACCAGGAGAATATCTGAGTTAACATGTTACTACATTTCAACTATGGTTCTCTTCTAACTCCTTACACGAAGATTCGATCCATTTAAGGCTATTTCAACGCACCCTCACCGGGCCTGCTGCGAAATGGTACATATAGCTACCTAGGGGGGCATTCTCTTTGTTCAATGACCTAGCCATGACTTTTATCAACCACTTCTAGCTACTAGTGCGTTATGACATTGGTACTGAACTCTTGTCGACATTTCGGCAGGATAAAGCCACGCATATCTCGGACCATATCCAAGAATGGCGTAGACAAAAGAGATTGATTAAAGCCTTCATACCACCGGAGTTCCTCCTCGGATGGTTCCTTAAATCGTTACTGCCTTATATAGTGAAGGATGTTTCTACATCTGGAGTTTAGAACGAGGAACAAGCCATTTTTAGGGCATAGGAATTGGACTTGATTTATGCTCAATCCGGTTTGTTGTATGAGATCATTCCTAATGCTCCACGTTCTAGTTTCGACCCTAAGGTCAAACCTGGACCACATGCTGATGGCATTGTTGGTTGTACGAGTACCAAACCTGCAGATTCGGTTGTGAAAAAGGTCAGTCAATTATCTATCAACCAATCTGCCTTGAGACAAGCCATGACTTCATCTCAACCCACCCAAACGACGAGTGTGCTTGCGGTGCAATCGTCGGACCAAAAGGGTAACCAGCAACCCAGAAGGAATAAAAAGAAGGGTAAAAACAATCGTAAAGGTGGGAATAATAATGAAAATTCCAATTCTAATGACAAGAACGCCCGAAATGCTAGGGGGGACAAGCAGCCTAAATGTAAGGTTAAGTTTCCTTGCAAGTTGTGTAAGGATGATCACCTCACTCACTTGTGCCCTCGGATAGAAGAAGCCTCGAGATTCATAGCGCAGGGCCCATCTGTGCTGACTAACCCTTTACCTCATAATCAAAACATGAACTCGAGGACCCATGATCATTTTGGTGGGGATAAAGATCCATCAGAAGCTTGTAGTGGTCATGGTTTCATCAATATGGTGCATGCTGCTAAGGTTGTGACTCGTGCGAAAGACTATGGTTCGTCACAACCAGACCCTGGAAAGGAAACTGCTCCACCTGAGAGTCCTTTACGTATTTAAAAGCCTGTGGATAAACCTGAAGTTGCTCCTCGCATTCCTAAGGGAGTCCTTAAGCATTTGGGGCATAATCCTAATGCCCGAGCCACCCAAAACTATTATGTTGTCGAGGATTTGGGCCACACTCCTTGTGCGATGTCTCCACTCAAAGTACTTCAGAGTTGTCCTTCGCAAAGGAAAGCTTTGCTTTCTGCTCTTGGTGTTAACGATGATAATTCTTCCTCCGTCATCAAATTTGAAACCGCATAACTACAGTCTCACTTTCCTTACTATTTGTCTCTCTTGATTCACGTAGAATGTCTTAACATGACCGTCAAACACACTGTGATTGATGAAGGCCCTGCTGCTTCTGTGATGTCTTTGGCATGTTGCAAGGGTTTGGGTTCCCCCGAGTTGTATAAATCCACTACCATGTTGACTTATTTTGATGGAAGATCATTTCGACCGCACGACATTCTTCCTTCTCTTAAGGTCTGTTTGGGAGGGAAGACCGTTGCGATAGAGGTCGAGGTGGTTGATGCGCCCCTTGACTACAATTTGTTGCTGGGAAAGAATTGGATGTATAGTATGAAAGCCGTAGCTTCTTCTCTATTTCAAGTTGTGTGCTTTCCATTTAATGGGAAGATACTTACGATTGATCAAACACCATTCAAGAATCCTCCTATTACCACATCTTCAGGGGCTTCTATCCCGATTGTCCAGCACTCTCAGCCGGCAACTGGGAGTGTGGGTGTTAGCATGTATCCATCCCTTATGGGAAGCTTTAGTTGTCCTGCACCTATCCTTATGATAGGGTCTAGTTTCGGTGAGGCTTCGTCGTCTGTGATATTGGTGTATTTTCACACAACCCATATGGAAGATCCTTGGATTCTTCCTACACCGAATCCTTCATGTGAGCCCATCGAAACAGACGTGTCGTTGCCTGCAACTATGATAACATATCAAGCTAATATTGGATGTGTTGTAGAGCCTAGTCCTTCCTCTTTGCAGATAGAGCAGGAGAACCCATATGTGCTGCCTGCATGGGCAGTGTAGTCTTCTCACACACATGACTTCCTTGATAGTGTTTTTCCTTCAGATGAGGCTATTATTGAGGCTATGTCTAGGGTTGAGCCACCTTAGGAAGAGTTGCATCATAGATCTTATTTCCTTCTCGAGCTTGACCATTTGGAGTGTGAAGACTATACGGAGATTCTTAGTGAAAGAATTGGTAGTCCCATGGTTTCATTAAGCTATCCTGGTCCGATGGCTGATGGAAACATGGTGAATATATCTCCTACCATCTATATCAATATCTCTCATGATCCTGGCAAGATTGAGAATGTCTATATTGGGGCAGAATGTTCCCATGATGAGATTCAGGAGTATACCGAGCTGCTCAAAGAATTTCGTGATGTATTTGCTTGGTCATATGAATAAATGACAGGTATCGACCCTCGCATTGTTGAACATGAGATTAAAAATTATCCCAATGCTAAGCCTTTTTGACAACGCTTGTGTGCAGTGAATCCTAGGAAAGCACCCGCGGTTAAGGATGAGATAGAAAAACTTTTGAATGCCGGTTTTATCTATCCTGTTCCCTTGACAGAGTGGGTTTCAAACCCCATTCCGGTTGATAAGAAGTAGGGAACGATCCGCATATGCACTGATTTCCGTGACTTGAATCGTGCTTGTCCCAAAGATAATTTTTTCACGTCATTTATCGATCATATTTTGGATGAGTGTGTAGGAAGCGAGGTATTTTCTTTTATGGACGGCTTTTCTGGATACAATTAGATACAGATCAAACCCAAGGACCAACATAAGACTGCCTTTATTTGTCCTTGGGGTACCTTTGCATATCGGAAGATGCCTTTTGGCCTTAAAAATGTCGGAGCCACTTTTCAGCGGGCTATGACCTTGATCTTCCATGATCTCAAATCAATTATTGAAGTCTTTTTTGATGACCTTGCTGCTCATTCTCTTATGAGAATGCATCATTCCTACCATTTGAGATTAGTGTTCGAAAGGTGCCGCCATTATTTGGTCAGGTTAAATCCTCACAAGTGCATCTTTTGCGTGAAGTATGGTCGCTTATTAGGGTTCATTGTCTCCAAAGAGGGTATAAGAGTCGACCCTTTGAAGGTTGAGGCAATACTTCAACTGTCTCCCTCGAGAAACATTAGACATCTTCAATGTTTGCAAGGCATGGAAAACTTCTTACGGAGATTCGTCATGAATTTTGCCAATTTGACTAGAGGCTTTATCGTATTTTAAAGAAGGACACTACCTTTTGCTGGGATGAGCGAGCCCAAGAGTCCTTTGATGCCCTTAAGCAAGCCTTAGCATCGGCCCCGGTGATTATTCCACTCGACTATAGCTATGACTTTCTACTTTATGTGGCCACGTCCATGGAGATGATTGGTATGGTTTTGGTTCAAGAGGATGAGGAGCTCCAAGAGCATGTCATATATTATCTGAGCTGTAACCTTATAGATGCGGATATCCATTATTCCCATGTAGAGAAGCTTGCCTTAGCTACCGTTCATGTGGTTCAAAGATTGAGACACTATATTCTCTTTTGCCAGACCGTGATGGTTTCCCATGTCAATCCATTTCAGTTCGTCCTCACTAGAAGGATGATAAGGGGGAAGTATAATAAGTGGATTGTCATCCTACAAGAATTTGATCTCAAGTTTGTTTCAGCAAAATCGAAGAAATCGTTCATTTTTGCAGAACTTATATCTGATTTCTCAAGTGAGGAGGAGGAGGAAGCTTGTGAAGATACATTTGTCGATGAGCACATCTTCTTGATCTCAACTTTGGATCCATGGTATGGAGACATTATCATATATTTACAAACATTGAAGGTCCCTACTCACCTTTCACGGGATGAACGACGATGATTACGTCACGTATCCAAGAATTACCTCATAGTGGATAACACATTGTACCGATGTGGGGTAGATTCCATTTTACATCATTGTTTAACTCATGAGGAGGCTGAGCTTGTGCTGAATGATTGCCATGGAGGGGCGTGTGGTGTTCATTTATCTGGGCTTTCTACAGCCCAAAAGATCTTGAGAGTGGGTTATTTCTGGCTGTCGATATTTAAAGATTGTGTCAATGAAGTCAAGAAGTGCCACCCTTGCCAGGTGTTCACACGTAATATGCACTCGTGACCTACCCCGTTACATCCAATTATCACCGTTGGTCCCTTCACTAAGTGGGGGCTTGATTTCATGGATTGCAACCCAGCTTCAGCTGGGGGGCATCATCATATTATCGCGGTTGTTGAATACCTCATGAAATGGGTTGAGGCTATGCCTATAGTTAAATCTGACGGTGAGACAACCGCACACTTCATATTCAACCAGATTATTACTCGGTTCAGTATTTTGAAAGAGCTTGTCACTGACCATGCTAGGCATTTTCAGAATCACATGATGGAAGAGTTGGCCTCAAATTTAGGGTATAAGCAGGAGCATTCTTCTTCTTATTAACCTGAAGCGAATGGACAAGTTGAAGCAGTGAATAAATCACTCAAGTCTATTCTCCAACGAACCGTCGCACAAAGCAAGACTAATTGGCATATTATGTTATATCCTACTTTGTGGGCTTATAGGACTGCAATTAAGACTGCCACCAGTTTTTCTCCATATCAGCTTGTACATGGAGTGGATTCTATATTGCCGGTTGAGTGTGAGATCCCTTCTTTGAAGCTAGCCATAGAACTCTTACCAAACATTTCCCCTTTGGAGGAGCGTTTGGTCCACTTAGAGCAGCTTGATGAGCAGCGTCGACATGCTTTAGTGGCTCTAGAAGTGAATAAGAGTCATGTTAAGGTCCAATACGATAAATCTATCCATCCAAGGAGGTTTAGAGAAGGAGGTTTGGTCCTTTTGGGGGATCAAGCTAAAGAACCCTTGGGGGCAGGAAAATTCAACCCCAAGTGGCATGGTCCTTACGTGGTGAAGCGTGTGTTAGAGAAGGGTGCTTATGAGCTAATAGATTACAAGGGGACGACCTTGGTGGAGCCTAGAAATGGGCTCTATATTAAAAAGTACTATGCATAATTTTCATCCAGGGATAACTATTGTATATTATTGTACAACATTTTGCATAGTTAGGTATTTCCTATGGTGATCGAGTTTGTTGATTAGCTTCTGTTTCTTATGGCAGATGTCAATGGAGTGTTCCATATTTATAGGATTCATGGATGGTGCAAGCCGTCACACTCAACACTCAGCCTCTGCTTCTTGGGTGATTTACACTCCTACGGGTCAGATATTGTCTTCAGGAGGTGTATGTTTATGGCCCTCTTCAAACAATGTTGTTGAATATAGTGATGTTATCGAGCTTCTACAGGATTCCATTTCACATGGTGTTCTCTCTCTTGAGGTATGTATTGATTCAGAGTTAGTAGTGTCACAGCTTAATGGCTTGTATCATGTTATAGATCCAACATTACTACAGAGATTCTTACGTGTGAGATTTTTATAATGACAATTTGACAACATAACATACATAATGTTCCAAGAATTTATAATCAAGTTGCTGACTCATATGCTAACTATGTGTTAGATTGGCATTTGTTTCATAGATAGTAAGCTCATCACAAACATACATTTTTATACATGTAAATAAATAAATCGATCATCATAAAAAAAATTCATTAAAACATCCAAAATGTTATAATACATAGTGTCATAATACAAAAATGGGGCTCTCGAGCCACCAAAATATAAAATACACGGTAGTACAAAATGTATCACTCCCAGGTAACTAAGCCTGGGGAGGAGGAGGGGGGTTATGATCGTGGAATGTCACCACGGCTCTAGCTAGCTGTCTAAACAATCACACCCATGCTCATGGCACACCCACCACCTGACGCTGCATGGCCTTAGGTAGATCCTTGACCTGCGCCATGGGTACCCTATGTGTCAGTCGCACGAAGTTGGTATGAATGCTTTGGAGCGTCCGCTCCGCATCCACACCTGTAATATCATCTCCTCTTCCCCTCTGTCTATGATGAGGGAAGCCTTCAGGCTGCTGTGGTCCTACATCTGCATGCATATGATAGGATTTCATTATGTGTTGTCATGCAAAAACATGTCTTTTTGATTCCATATATCAAAAAACACAGAAAAATTAAATAACTCAAAAATATTAAAAAGAGGGTTGGGATTCGTTACCAATGTCACCGTCTGCCGATCCTAGTGGTAATGGCATGTTGAGGTCACCTCGAAAATCTATCCCCACATAGGGTTAATCATCGATGGCAACTATCTGTCGTCGCCACCATGGAAAGAAATCAGCTGGATAGGGTTTGGACACCCTACCTCCACCTAGTCTGCGCATCGCATCTGCCCAACGTTGTTGGGCCGGATCTCGAACCCCGTGAAGAGGAATGTCAACTCTAGGGCTCAATCCCGGAACTTCCTTAAAGAAAAACGTGCTCAGTATGCTACTAAAACTGAAGTTTTGTACTCTTCCCATCTTGCACTCACTGAGCTGGTGTTTCATGTTGCCCAGTAGTGCAGTGCTCCAATCGTACACCGTGGGTCTCATGCACTCCACTGCATAGAACATCAGAGGATGTGAGGCCTGGTGGAGTGAAGCTAGCCTTGCTATCCTGCCCATTGTCAGTAGTATGGCCTTTAGGCCTAGCACCTGTATGGAGTTAGTTGGGATCTAACTCCCGACCTTCTTCGTGTCCGGATAACAATACACAGCTATGTACTCATCTATGGTGAGGCCACCTCCGAGCCCGCGAGATTGTAGGTTCACCACTTTCCCCCATCGAGAAAGTCCAGTAATAAAGTATATGTCCTCCACTTATATTGTGAGGGATATCCCATCGATCTGGAAAGACTCTGAGTCAGGATCCCAGTAGTCTACTAGCATCTGCAGTAGTCTTGGTTTGGCTCTTAAGCCACTAAGACACCAAAACTTGTAGAGCCCGCATGCACAAAGATCCTGTTGTGCCATTAGATCACCACATATTGCTTCTTCTACATCCTCGTGCTCACATTCTCTCCATTCTAGAACCATCCTGCACATTTAAATCAAGTTTGGGTCATTAGAAGTCTTTAAAAAACTTGATCACGGCTACATACGGGAATGTTTGCTAAACAGTCGTGTATGTACGCAACTTTGAGGGATTTTTTTGCGTATATCCATCCCTATACACGGAAAAATCCTCGATTTTTGCATGGGCTGAGGCACACACTTTAGGATGGCCTAGAAATCCAAATACACCATGGAAAATTGAAAATTTTACATGAAAATGAAAGAGTAGGGCATGGGAAATTACCTGGAAAAAACGGTGTCGGATTCCGTCATCTGGATCTCCCGAAATTCGCGTTTGAAGTTCTGAGCTCAATTGGGTAAAAATTTCAAATGTTATATAACGTTTTGAATTTTTTACTATTTATAGAAAATTTTCAAATTTTTGAAAACTTTTACCCCCTTTTCAATTATTTTGGACCATTTCTAACCCTTTTGGACCATTTTTGACTAATATATGATGTAGGAGACCGTTTTGAGCGTCGTTTCGACCATTGTTTTGACTCATTCGTGTCGATTTCAGGTATCATGTCTAAACTGGCATATAGGTTAGGTTTCACCACTTTTTGCATTTTGCATGACCTTATGACCGTTTCATTATAACCGTAGGTACAAACCCATTCTATCTTGTCACGAAACCTTCTTTCTTTTTTTAGAAGTGGCATGATTAGAATGGTAGAGCTTGACCTTACATGGGTACCCTAGTTAGCTCCTCAATTGCATTTGGTACCCATGCCGATAGTTTTGTCGTTTAGGGTGTGGGAATCCGTTGTATAGTATTGCCATGACATTTCGCAAGAGCCTCATACTCCTCTTGATCTTTTGTTGTCCTGTTTCCCCCAGACTCCCTTATGTCAAGTTGTAATTGCATTATCATGAGATTTTTCTGCCTTATTGAGCCTTATGTTGGCTTTCTGACTTTGAGTATAAGCCATATAGCCCGAGCTTGTCTCATGTCTAGCCACGCAGAGCCATTTTGTATATCTTTTGCAGCTTGATTCCCTATTTGTACCGGGAGTGGATTTTCCCCCGA
>LPNX010331203.1:0-24964 GCA_001517045.1 Pseudotsuga menziesii
AAGGCAACATTTCTGTTCAGACGCAATTAAATTTAATAACCCTAAAAAGCCAATCCACGGATCTACTGGCCATGGAAAGAAACGACTACATGAAAAAGGGTAAAATGCTACAAAGAAGGTATAAATGCAGTTTGCAATGCAAGTCTTTCAAGATTCATTACAGAAGAGTGTAAACGGAGTGAAAACCTTTCTACAGGTAAAAGACTGAAAAAAAAACAATTGCATATCTCCGCGGCCCATTTACTATTAATTGAGAAAGAGAATCACGACAACCCTAACACGTAAGAGAAATATCACAGTAGCAGCGAAACCCTACAGTGGTGATTATAAACAGAACACCAAGGCAGAGATAACGGGCTCTGATACCAACTGTTAGCATAAACTTCCGATTCTGAACAAATGCAGAATAAAACTCTGAAACATAATCGAAATAGCAATACCAATAGATCATACCTCCAGCCATTGATGCTACTTGTCTTGCTGTAGAAGATTTCCCTGTTCCACAAAAACTTTAGCTTCCTGTACGGTTCTTCCAAGCTTTGCTTCCTCTTTCTTTATGGTGTAAAACTGAAGGGGATTGAGTTAGTGAGCTTGGGGACCAACAGGGGTTTTAAATAGCCAAGCTTCCATCAAGATTTTGTAGGCTATGTGTCAAATGTTCCACAAATTTAGGTGATGGACCACTCCAAAAGCTCCCAGCAAGAAAACGGTTGCCAAACTAAATGAACCGTCGGCAGTTTTGAGGAGCCACTTAATGGATGCGGATGATGAACCGTCGGCTCGCTGAATGGATGCGGCTGCGGGAGCTTACACTTAATCCATGGACAAGATTTAATTTGCATTCGTTTATCGACCATCCCAGTAAGCTAGGTAAGTTTCATGGAATGGACAGAAAGGATTTTTCAACCATGGTCCATCATGGAGGCTAAATGTATTTCAGTGGGTGTTGTGTTATTTGCAATGGGTTCATCGAATTATTTGTTTTGGGGATTAGATTAAATTATTTTCCTTCATTGTTGAGTTTTATTATGTTTGTTTAGTTCTTTGTGATTGGAAGAAAAAATAATTTTACTTACATTAATATTATTTAGAAAAATACTTAATTTTTTTTGTTCAAAGTGAACTTTGTCATGGTTATGAATATTTAGAAAAATACATAATACTTTGTTTAAAGTCAACTTTGTTATGAGTATGAACCTTTGGTCTTTAATTAAAAGTCATGGTAAATAAATAACTAACATACCCCTAAAGTGGGGGAAATGAAACGCCAAAAATAATTTCATTAAAAAAATGAGAGAAAGTTGTATACATCTAGATAATATAAGTTTATGTGTTGAAAGAAAGTCTAATAAATCTATGGAGAGGATGAAATTTAAAGGAAAATTCTAATGCAAGAACTAATAAGCAATAATTAGAAACTCATGTAATCAATGGCAAGCAAAATGAAAGGTATATTAATTTTCCATACAAGAAAGTGTACACATGTCATACAATTATAGTTGTCAAGTTCAAGACTTTAATTATATTATATTGGAAATCAATATGGGTATTTTCATTTAGTAAGGGGGTGCAATGATATAATATGAATTAAATTTTCTCACTTTAATATGTATATAAATAATTTACATTTCTAAACATTAGATAAATCAAAACATGACCTTAACATACATAAAATAAAAAACCAATATAATTTAATACTTAGCTACTGCATTAGTAATATAGTCAAAAAATGTGACATAAAAACTAAAGTATTTGAGTCAATGCAATTGACTAGTACAATGATTAAGTTGTGGCTTTGGAAAGAAGGGTAAGGTTAAGCAAACATTCAATGGAACTTATTATTAAAATGAATAACATTGTGGCATCGAGAAATATTTTTGGCATTAATTGGATTAAGCAAGCATTCTCTTTCTTCAGTATAACATATATGTTATGCCCACAAAGTATTTTTTTTGTCCACATGATCCTTTATGCAATGCAATGTTTTATTGAATTCATCCATGACGAAGATTTGAGACAAACTATAGAACAAGGTTTACATTGTTACATGTTGTTTTTCCTCTACTTTACTAATTTCTAAATATTCAAGCTATGCTCCTCCGACACAGTATTCTTCCAACAAGGAATTAATGCATGGTTGTAGGGCCTTCTCTCGGGCCTTATCTTGACACAAACAAAGTGAAGGTATTAGAATTAGTAGTTAAACAATGAAGCTATTCAAACCTGGAATTTTAGATGTCAATATTTACTAAATCTCTTTATCCGAGAATGTAGATAGGTATTGTGGGATATTTCTCAATATTCGCCATTGGGCTATTGAATTAAAGATAGTGTGAAAATATTCATATCCCTTCACACTCACGTTTTAGTGAAAGAAAGTGGGATCCAACTCATGACATGTTTTTTCCTTTTACGTAGAGGGGCCAATTTCATAGAAAGCATGCCAATGTTTTTTGTGCATTGCATTATTAAATGCAATGACGATCAATATGTATTGATGTTGACGTTGATGAGAATTATTTTATTTTAATTTTTATGTGAGTTGTGTGGGTTAAGGGTTTTAGTATTATTATAATTATTGTGAATTTTGAAAAATAATAATATATATTTCCTTTAATAAAAAGATGGATATCTTTAAAATAATTTTCTAATATACCAATTTTGAAATAATGTGATCTAGATGGACAGTTTTGAACATTGAATTCTTCATATACTATTTCTCCTCTACATTCACAAAACAAGTAATTGTCTCAAAAAAATACTCCACAACATTTCTGGTAACATACGGCTTGTATTTCAAAAGCTTTGCATACTACTTCAAAGAATGGAACATGTAATCCTACACATCTAACATTTTCATCTCATTCACAATAAAAATCTCTCCCTTCCTTTCCAATTTCCATTGCCTACACGAAACCGCCTACTGTAAATTCCCTACTCGAGGAGTTTAATTGACTTTTAGGTCTGCAGCAGTAGAAATGAAAAGCCCATGTCATTCGTGTGATTGATTTCATATTCAATTACATGCCAATAATGTCGTTTAGGAACAAGCCCTTTGTTGAAAAATCATAAAATTTTGGTTTTAACATAAGAGTGGGCAAGTCACAAGTGATAATGTACTACATGATTACTAACTACACATTGCATTTGATATTAATATATTTGAAAGACAAATAATATTTATCACAAAAACAAATTCTCATAACTCCATTGTAACTCAACTAATTATTAGTACGATGAACTTCCACATTATATAATAATAATAAAAAGTTAATACATATTTTTTCTTTGATAGGAGTGTTTACTCTTTACACGATCTTAATTTTGCATATTTAAGAGAAAAAGATATATCAAAATGCTCACAATATTTTTAATAGTCATAACAATAAGTCTAAGAAATATAAATCTCTTAATTTTTTATTTAAAATAATCATAACAATTAGTGTCATTAAACCAACTATAATGTTTAATGTAAATGCAAGTAACCAACTTTTTCACTTTATTACATGAGATTAGGTTATAAAAAAATAACATGGTTCATGTTCAAAATTTTAATTTATTATATGATAAGTGGTGAAAAGAGTTACTCCTAATCTCCAACGCTCTTTTTAAATTTATCATAAGTCCACTTGTTGAGAGTCGCCTTCACCACATCAAATATTTTATTTGTGAGCTCAAAAATATAAATACAAAGATTTCATAATTATATTACGGTCTTACGAAGCTTCTTCACACCAAAACATCATCCTTAAAGTTTGATTTTTTCAAGTGATTACGAGACTTCCAATCCAAATCGCCCATCTTGGAGATTTATACATGGACACATTTAAATATAAATCTTAATGTTTAAGAGTATAGATTATTATTTTAAAAATAACAAAAATTATTAAAGCATGAACGATTTTCTCCATAGGGGCCATTTTGAAAGCATGCTGAAATTGTCATGAGACTTCGCAGTTTTTGAAAGTATGTCAACATTCTCCCATATAAAGCATGCTCTATTGCTGGAAAGACCATCCAAAATGCCTCAAGCATGATAGCTCAAGGTTGAGCATAAGCTATTTGAGGTAGGCCATTCTCTAATCGAATAAAGTATTTCATGAAACAATAATAAAAAATGTGATAGGAGAAGGTCACTCTATGGAAAGTCCAATATAAACCATCTATGTCATCAAGTTATTCCAAATAGGCTCCAAATAGGCTAGAGTGGTCAACCCAAAATATTAGTTCATGCCATTAAGAAGTTATATTGAGCCAAAAGTGCAAGAGCACTTGACTAATCTTGATTGTATATATCATTAAGGCATCCAATTAAGCTTAAAATCCTAGAACACTCTCATGGAAGATCCTCCAAACATCACATTGGTATGCCAAAAAAGGCCAAGCACCTATGATGAAGATGGTAAATAAATGAAGAACAATAGGGAACCCCCTTAAGGAAAATTATCCATGTGACACATGAATGAAGTGCACCATCCATCCCTCACAAACACACCATAAGCATCTAAATGAGAGTAAACAAGTATTTAAATATTATGAAAAGCCACATCCTATAACTAATAGCAAGCACACCTCGAAAATACATCAAGAAAGTGTCTTGTTCAAGGCATCAATATAAATGGCATAATCACAACATGAATAAAAATATATCCCTAAGGAACCTAGGTCATCCATAGCTCCATCAACCTATAAACCCAACAAAAATTTGTGATAAAAGTAGTAAGTGGATACCCATGTCAAAATGGGGGATAATAGACCCAAGACCTCCATTATCCTTGGACATAATATATACATCCCAAGGGACCATGGGAAAAGGTCATTCCCAAGCATACTTGACCCATTAGTACAAGCATAGGAGTTGGTACAACCAAAGAAATCGAGTCCTATTCATAATTCAACAAGCTAAAGAATAAACATGAGAATATTGGAGAATCATGGCATAATCAATTTGAACTTTTACTTTGATGTTGATCTACAAGCCTTACTATTACAATTTACAAGCCTTACTATTTCAATAATAGTAGGATATTCCTAGTTGTATTTGTGTGGTTTGTCTAGTACTTTCAACAATGAAAAGAAGCTTTCATATTGTTCTCATTATTTTTTGAAAATCCATCTTTGATGTACATTATAGTCAAGTATAAATGTCAATTTTTAGGATAGATCATATACCAATTATTGGCTGAGGAAAATGAAAATGTTTTTTTAGACTCTATTCCACCATTGATCTACTCATTGGATTAAAATGCTTATCAAAGTGTATAATACATCACTTCCAATGGTTGATTGGATTCAATTTCTACAACTTGAAGGGAATGATAATTTAATTTCTACAAAAAGATGTACATATAAAAACATATTTTGTTGTACAAAATTTTAACACGTTCAAGCATCATAAGGCACGAGAAGAACATTTTTATTGATTATGTAGATACTGCAGATGCAAATACATTTTTCCCAAGTCAAGTATTAAAAACATAGCTCTTCAATGTGCAAACTTAAATCAAAGGCTAACTAAATAAATTCTCAAACATTAAATAAGAACACTACTTGAATATGTAGATCTTGCTAATGAAAAAATAGATTTCAGACCAGGTAACCAATTCTAGACTTATATTGCTAATGCAAATACATTTTTCCCAAGTAAGTATTAAAAAAATAACTCTTGAATATGCAGACTTAAATCAAAGGCTAACTAAACAAACTCTTGAGCATTAGAGAAGAACATTCTTGAATATGCAGATCTTGCTAATGAAAAGTTAGATTTCATACCAAGAAACCAATTCTAGAATTATTTTAAAATCATAATGAAAATATTTTACAATAATCAGAAGAGAAGTGTATATCATAAATAACAAGTATATCAAAAAAATTGATTGTAAACAAATAAAGACTAATATCATGGCATCAACAACAGGGTAGTCATGGATAACATTTTCATAAATTACATGAGGCTAAACTATCCAACCTGTGATGTCCATATTTTGAGTAACCCTGGTATGTTAAAGCGAGAAGTGGGACAAGATGTGAAACCAATTACATAGTACCTTTCATTTCAAATTTCCAAGAAGAATCTTAACCTACCAAACGTATCTCTTCAATAATCAAAACAAGAATTTTGATTTTTTTTTTCCAAACAACCATTGCCATTTTATCAAAGAAAATGTTATTTTCATTGAATAGGAAAACACACCACCATGCACTATAAACCTCACCATATCTTGGATTTAATCAAATTATTTATTAAATAATTTTTAATGACAAGCTCAACATAATTATTTACTCGGATGGAGGGAGAACCCTTAAGCCCTCATCTGTAAAATTCTATAAATGGATTCAACACCATCTAAAAATGAAACAAGCCATGATCTAATTGCAAAATAGTCCTTACCAAGAATTTACACAAGGACTAGTAGAATTAAGAAGAAGTCTTGAAGAAGAAACATAATGAATAGAACTCAATTAATGTAAATGTCATCTCTATTATTAATGAATGCTATGAGTACATATATAATACAACATCAAGAGAAAAATTTGAGTGCTTTGTATGAAAATCGAATAGCTCACTTGTGGTAGGATTAGAATAGACCAAAATCCCCCTAACTATGGAAAGTACCAACCCAACTCATACAATATGGCCATGAATTGGATAACTAGGATTAATTTATGTTTGTTTTTTAATTTTTGAATTATATTTAAATATTTATTTTTTTAAATTGTTTTTTTTTTAATTTTAAATTTTGATTTGTTTTCTAATTTTATAATTTAATTTAATTTTTAATTTTGAGTTTTTATACAATTTTATTTTTATTTGCTTTTATTTTAAAAAAATATGTGTTTTTCAAAATTTTGAATTTTATTAGTTTTATTTCTTTATTTATATTTTTAATTTAAAACTTAAATATTATAAATATTTGAGTATTATTAATTTCTCACCCAAATTATATTTTTTTAATTGAAATTAGTTTTTTTTTTAAAGTGATTTAAAAGAGGATTTTTTTTCTTACACCTTGCATGGTTTCGATTCAATCAATGCAATTGTAACAATAAGGAAGAAAGGGGTGGCAATGTCACTGATAGCACCGTTGTTCGATTCAAGGTTTGATTTAGGGTTTTGATTGCACTGATATCGATTGGGTTTTCCAAAAAGTTGTAATTTTAACCTCACCAAAAAGTGTTACCAGTAGCACCACTTTCTAATTCGAGATAAAAATAGCAACTAAGTGCAATGTATACAAAACTGAGAACTCTTAAAAGTTCTCATCAAATTGTATAATATGTTCAAATATCATATATATATATATATATATATATAATTGTAAAGCAACAAACATTGTGATGCAGGATAAAAAGAAGCTCCTCTTTGAAACTTTAGTCACTCCCATTATCTTGTATGGATGTGAGGTTTGGGGTTGCAACATCTCTAGAGAATCCTGGAGAAAGATTGAGCATATCTAGAATTGTTTTATAATGTATAACCTCAAAATTAAAAGCAATACACCATATCCTATTCTCCTTATAGAAGTGGGTCTTTCCCCTATCGAGAGCCTAGCTATGACTAAGCTCCTGTTGTACAAGCACAAAATCAATAACATGGGAGACCATAGACTTCCTAAGCTATCTTTTAATTCCAGCCAAAACCACCTAAGGCTCAAGCAAGGTTGGTATAAAGCTACCAAGGTCTGGTTAAACAATTGGGAGGTCGACGAAAAATGTTGCATTGCAAAATATTAATAACATTAAAAATATTGTTATTTTGAAGTTTAAAGAGAAATTGTGGTGTGAGAAAGATTTAGAGGCTAAAAGAAAATTAAGATATTATAAGGAGGTCATCAACCCTACTCTAGAAAATCAAAAGTATATCTCTGTTTTAACCAGTTCAAAGAAAAAAATTAATATAGACAAGATAGGAGGGTGAGTGCACAAAGTTGAGGGACCTTTTAGATGCAATGGTGGAGTGAATTCAATCACTCTTGATCCATAAAATAGAAATCATCCCAATAAATCTCAAACGTGCCAAGCCTAGTCCCAAGGATTCCAACAGGCATGCCAATTAAGATAGCAGAACAAAACGCACCTCTGTTTTATTTAATCAAATCATGCCTCCATTTTATTGAATCAAATCGTGCCCCCGTTTTGCAAAACCTATTTTTTGTTTAAAACAGGTCGAGCCCATCATTTTCGCCACATCCCAGTGTTGTTGGATTTGGACGGAGCAGAACGTGAGTGGAAAAACACGTTTTGGGTGTGCAAAATCCATCCACCTCCACCTTTGGATCAACCTCCTCTTTGTGAGGTATTTTCCTCAATTCTTCTCATATTTTCCTCATTTCTTCTCATGATTTTTTCCCTAAATTCATTAATTTATTTACCCTAATTTGAAAAATTAAACCAAAATAAATTAATTTTTGGCCAATGGAAACCAAAACCCCAATTTAATCATAAAAATCAAATAATTTTGATTATTTACCAAAATTCATAGCCAAAATTCACATGCCCAATGGAAACCAAAATCCCAATTAACTCATAAAAAACAAATCAATTTCACTATTTCCATATGCATATTCACAAGCATCCTTGTGAATCCATACCAAAATTCACAAATATGCAAAGTTTGTCAAGCACATTGCAAGTTTGCATAAGTAATTTACATGCCCAATGTAAACCAAAACCCCAATTAACTCATAAAAAAGAAACAAACTTCACTATTTGCATATATGTATATTCACAAGCACCATTGTGAATCTAAACCAAAATTAACAAATATGCAAAGTTTGTCAATTATATTGCAAACTTGCATACAACTAAAAAAAAATTCAAATAGAATTCATATATTCCCTAAAATACATAAACAAACATGGTAAATCCCTTTCCTCTATCCGAAATATCGAAGTTGGTCATCGAAGAACATCAATAAACACCTGATAGTTTTGATGAAACTTCCTAATCCAAGTGTTAAAATAAGGTATAGAAGCTTCCCATGCTTTTAACAAATATTTCCTCTTGACTGAAGGGTACTTTTTGGTTAAGGTCAAGACAACGAAGTTCAACAATAGGCTCTACAAACATGAAGATACATAGGTAGGTTGATGTGTTTGATTAAACATGTCAATCACATACTATCATACATGATATAATTCAGTGGAAACCTTGCAACCATAAAATCCACTATACACAGTTGTGCATTTAAAGTCTCTCATGGGTATATAGAAAGAGGGCATAGAACTAAAATAATATTAAGTGGAATCCATACATGGCCCAAATTACATATAAACAAAGATATGCTAAATAGACTTTGGAGTCCAAACAAAATCACGCTACAACAAATAATTACATATCTAACAAAATCGTTGCCTATACTGGGATTTTATTCATCAATAGCATATTATGCCGCCTATTCTAGGGTCTAGTCATTGCCTCTACCCGCAATCTGGGAGCTGGTCCAGCAAGGGCATTAGTTAGCACCTCACAATTTCGATGAAACTTCATAATCCAAGACTTAAAATAAGCTAGAGGAGCTCCACAATCAACATATGCACATAAGACATTTTATGTACACATGCATATGGAAATTGGAATTAATACTTGAATTTAGGACATAAATTTAAAATGAAAAAATGTTAAATGTTTATTCTTTACTGTAAAATTCACTTGATCAATTTTTAAATTTACATAATAGATTTAGTTTATGTTGTTATTTGTCATACATTACTTATACAGTTTTCAGTTCTTAGAGATGTCATTATATCATGTGTTTATATTTATAATGATATTTTATTTGTATTTATGATTGCAGTGGCTACTATGGATAACAATGCTGGGAGACTGAGGGTTATTGGCCATCTGAGAGAGATTGGTTCTGATTGGAGGGGTGGAGATGAGCTCCACCACTCCTTGTTAGATTCATTGTTGACTATTGTTGATATGATCACAATATTGAATGATTCTTTGTATAGCATCACATCGTACATGGAGAGGAAAATACAACAATATGCTAATGGGTTGAGCTACAACGAGGTAAAGAAGCTGAAAATAACAAAAGAACACATGTATACATTGTTTAGACTTCCTGTGATGGATGACATTCTCGATATCACCAGGCCACATATTTCTATTGAGTGGTGCACCTTTCCACCCATTAGAGACCATTGGATGGATAGGTGGTACATGGTTTTTGACATTCCCCTACACAGCAATAGGGAAGTACCATTGTACTTCCTCCGAAAGTTGTATGTAGAGTTTGTGATGGGGAAACATGTCAACTATTTTGACATGTTGGGCTTCCAGGGAGTTGGTATGGGGATGCCCCAACACGGACCCAATGCTAGGCATAGAGATGCCAATCCATAGATACCTGCACCCCATTCCCAACTACCGAGGGCAGACATCCCTCCTGCACATGACATGGTTTCCTAGACACGAGAGGCATTTCTGACTCTAGTTGAGATGGTCTCTCGACACATGACCACTATTGGCTAGACATCACCCTCTTCCTCTGCTGGGGTACAACCACCAGCTTCTAGTGGTACAGGAACATCTATTGGTGGGGATAGACCGACACCACATGTGCTTCAGAGCGAGCCACATGTCTGAACATCGTGTGGTCAACCTTGTTATGGTCCTGTACCAAGACATGGTACCTCTACGATTACTGGTGGTCAGGTAAGGACATTGTTAAGACTCTATTATTGTTCAATTTTTAATTTTTCTGTACTGTATGTAACATATTAAAAGATTCGTAATATATGCAATATTTACTCTTGTAGGAGATTGATGCCTCTCAGGGGGGTGGTACTGCACCCGGTGTTGCTGTACCCGAGGCCCAAACAACCACCATTGAGGTAATATTTAAACATTTTTCATTTTGTTAATACATATGATTTTGTTAATTCGTGTGTTAGTCTTGATTAAATTGTTAAATTGTCTAATATTTACAATTTTTGAAGTCACAAGAACCCCACTTAGAATGTGATGCTGGAGACATTGATCTTAGCGAAATAATCCAAGGTGGAATTTACGATTACTTGAAGAATGTAAGTACATGGTTAATGACTAAATCTTATTTGAATTATTTAAATTTCTTACTATACACTCCTTTATAGATTGCTAATATTTATAATTTTTATACTTGCAGATGTTATCAGCATCTGAAGAGGGGAAAGAAATTGATGGAAGTGGTCACTCCCATGGGGGAGATATGTCCCAGGTAGGGGTAAGTATATTACAACATGTTAGTTTTTCAGTACATATTATTCCATACATTCAACTCCATGTCTAACTATGGTAACACTTTATCACTGCAGACATCATCGCAAATCCCTGCACTACCTCTTTGGTTTAAATCTCCCCATAGTCCAAACGTAGATAAGGGGGTTATTTACACCAGACGACCCTATTCCTTGAAAAGAGCGGGTGTACATGAGGATCAACCTACTCATCCCATGGTAATGTACACACTTCCAATGGCAGTTGCTGGTTAGCTTTGAATTCACTTTACAACTAGTTTTTCTTAATGTCATCTTCGCATGTTTACAACATCAGGATGTAGAGTCATCTGTGCCAGAACTTAGTGGGGTTGTTGATTCCGCGGTCAATGATGCATCTACAATAGGGATAAGTCACACTGAGGTACATCTACTTGAAAATTTGTAATTGTACAGTTCATTTGTATTGTTTATGGACATGCATGATGTCTAACTATTTTATCATTTGGTGAATTTAGCCACACCCTGGTCCATTAGTGCATGCAACTGAGGTTGATGTTAAACCTACGGCTCCTCTTACTACTGAAGAGTCCCAACATCTTCCCCAAAAAATTGTTTTTTTGGTGATATGTTCATTTTTTACATAATTGATTAGTACTTTCTCATTCATGTACATGTTGATCATTCTTGAGATAATTGCATATTTTTTTTTTTATTCGTGGAGAAGCGTTGCAGAGAGACTCTCTGCAAGGAGGAGGAAACCAGAGGCACCTATATCCCCCGGCATCATCGCAAATCCCTGCACTACCTCTTTGGTTTAAATCTCCCCACAGTCCAAACGTAGATAAGGGGGTTATTTACACCAGATGACCCTCTTCCTTGAAAAGAGTGGGTGTACATGAGGATCAACCTACTCATCCCATGGTAATGTACACACTTCCAATGGAAGTTGCTAGTTAGATTTGAATTCACTTTACAACTAGTTTTTCTTAATGTCTTCTTCACATGTTTACAACATCAGGATGTAGAGTCATCTGTGCCAGAACTTAGTGGGGTTGTTGATGCCGCGGTCAATGATGCATCTACAATAGGGATAAGTCACACTGAGGTACATCTACTTGAAAATTTGTAATTGTACAGTTCATTTGTATTGTTTATGGACATGCATGATGTCTAACTATTTTATCATTTGGTGAATTTAGCCACACCCTGGTCCATTAGTGCATGCAACTGAGCTTGATGTTCAACCTACGGCTCCTCTTACTATTGAAGAGTCCCAACATCTTCCCCCAAAAATTGTTTTTTTGGTGAGATGTTCATTTTTTACATAATTGATTAGTACTTTCTCATTCATGTACATGTTGATCATTCTTGAGATAATTGACATTTTTTTTTTATTCGCGGAAAAACGTTGCAGAGAGACTCTCTACAAGGAGGAGGAAACCAGAGGCACCTATATCCCCGGCGGATGCAGTGAGTCTTTTTTTTATGTACAATTTAGTCATATTGTAAATTTTCAAACTTTGTTATTGCTAGAAAATACTAGTTCAGTTACATGATCAAGAAATATTGTCATTGATTTGCAGTCGCCAAAGATGCACAGTGGTCGTCGAAAGAAGTAACAAGCATCAGAGTCCGGGAAAAACAAGAGAAAGTTAGAGTTTTGATGTGTTAGTCCAAGACAAATATGTATTTTTATGTACAATCTGGAGTTAGAGTATGGGGTGCGGTCCAGGATAGATGTACTTTTGTTTGCACATGTACATCATAGATGTTTTTGATACATGTACATTGACAGGCCATAGATGGGCCTTCTATTTTTATATTATAACTTTCATGATATAAAAAATATTTCATATCAAGGCTCTTGAGATATTCATGGTTCAGTATTTTAAGTGTGATTATACACGTGTGGCCCAAGAATGTTTCTATGTGTAATGTTCACAATTTTTTATAGATTTTATGATTGCATGGAGATATCAAATATAAATTTGAGAACAATGCACAATTACAATATTACGTAATGACAAAAATGTACATTTCAATTGTTGTTTACCACGATTCAATTGCACATGCAATGTTATATTAACAATGTTAAATTGTATTCACAAAGATGGAACATACCTAATACACATAAGCACCCAACACAACTAATCAACTGATCCAACTAAGTGGAATACAAATCACCTTACCCGCATAACAACCTAACAAACTTTTAAAGGATGCATGAAGTTGACACACCTAAGTGATGCACCTGTGTGGTCTACATAAATAAAATTAGTGTTTGGCATGATGTCTTTCATCTAATGAATACATGGGATACACATCAAACCTAAAAGTATCTGAGTATTATATTCAAAGTAATGGTTATGACTATATCTTGCACATTATTTTATCATTTTGTTAATGTACATGGCATTTGATGAATGTCCTCGAGGAACAACTTTGGAAGAGACGAAAATTATGTGTGATTTTATTATAGTTTAAATTGATTAGAGAAGTACTATTTTGAATCTTGTTTTATAAATTTATGTTTATGGAGTATTATTCAAAACATTCGTAGTGTGAAGATATATATATTTTGTAATAATGGTGTAATAGGTTGGCCACTTGTTTCTAAACATAAACATGTTCGATTACATGGTTATTGATGTAATGGCATTGTCTCCTCCTTCATTTCATCGTACAAATGCTCAAATCTCTTGGATGACCAAGCTAAATTAATATGGGAAAGAACCTTCTTTCGAATTTCCAATCTCATGAATGATATTCAAGATCCTAAGATCAATTCACCTCCACAGAAAGATTGACAACTCCTTTCGCCTTGATTAAAACAAAAACAAAGAATATTTCTTGCTTGACAATGATGGGAAATAAGTCAAGTTCAACACCTCACAACAGGTAACAGAATTCTCAATAGCTACACATGGAATAATAGTTTGCAACAAGTATTTTTTCAAGAGGGGAAGATCTACAATCACCTTCAAGTTGACCTCTATGTGAAAAAATTTCCAATTCATTTACTGAGCAAAACCGTAGTTTCCAAAATTGACAAAAAAATTATCCCTTGTCCATGGACCCAGAGTAGAGGGACACCCTAGCACTATCTCGATGTCATGAATCCAACGGAGTCGACAGTTCATCAATCCGAGCAACGCCCATCATTTTATCGCACGTTGAATCCCACCTCATATAGTCTTTCAGGGACACCTATTGAATCCAACATAGAATGGAAACCGTTCATCAAAATGGGCTTCTGGTGGGTCATGCAAGCGTGTTTAGGCAGGTTCCATGTGGGAACAATTGCCACACAATCACGGTCGATGTTGATCCCATATTTGTTATCATTTTTGGCAGTTAAATTACTCATTTAAACATATGTTTTGTCATCTTTTTGCATGTTTTCGGTCACGCATCTCACCATTCAGCCCCAGGTATGAATGAATTTAAGGTTTATGTAAAATATGTTTATTATTATCATTTTATGATTTTATTGATTAAAATTGACATTGTTTGAAGTGCATTTGATATATTAATTTATGTGTATATTTGTTTGTAGGTTATATAGTCTTTTGTACAAGTTAACAAATATACACACGTTCAGGTAGATATGCATAGAGCACATCCAAATCACTTTCCATCTTACCGTCCAGATCGCTAACCAGACTGTGCGCTATCAATAATAGATTTCAGGCATTAAAACGTTGAAATTGTTCATTGTCCATGTGTCTAGGTGATGGAGAAGCTCGCATTCTAGAAGACTCGCCATCATGCTGATTGTACTCAACACCACACCACCACTCCATGCGTTTGGGTGATGCAATGGTTTGCTTTCTAGAAGAATTGCCAGCATGCTCTCCCCTATCCAACACCACTCCACCTGCCGTGCTAAACAAGGAGATGTGTGCCACATCACGCACGCTAAAGAGATCCGTTCGTGTTGAAGAAGGAATAGTGATGTGCGTTGGCATTTGATTAGTTCATGGTTATAATGGTCAACTAAATTTAGAGAGCAGTTGACCAGTAAAGAGTCGAATTGCTCATCTCTGTAAACAATATATATCAGCCTCTACATGAGAGCTCAGTTAGCTAGCAGTTTAACCAATTTATGCATGTGATTCATCATTCTTAAGCATGTTGTAATTTTGTTCCATATTTTTAATAAAAGCTATGTGTTCTGCTATTTATGATTGTGTTCGAGTAAGAGTTAGCCAAGCATCACCCCTGATTGCTGAGAGGGCCCCTCATCAACTAGAGGTTTCTTTTCTTGTGTAGTTTCGTTACCTTTTATTGTGTAGTTAGTTTAATTTCTAGTTTGTTTCTATTATTAAATTACTGTAAACATTTATTTCATTTGCTTCCTATAATGCATTTTATTTCTAAAGTTAAATAGCTAGTTGCGCGCATAGTTTGATTTCAGTTTGTTTTCAGTCATTTCATTTCCATTTTTATTGTTCAGTTTTATATTTGCAAGTAGATAGAATAGATTGCTTTTATCAAGTTAGAATAGATTCAATTCAGTTTATTTCCTTTCTGTTGTATGTTCATTCAAGTTAAATTTCAGTTTGTTTCTTAAATACGCAATGATTTCTTTATATTCATGAATTAGTTTAAGATTGTTTCGCTGTCAAATTTGATTAATAAGTAGGTTTATTTACTGCCTCTATGCATTGTATTTACATGTGCCCAAATTTAGCTGAATATTAGATCATTTAGTTATTTTCTATCATTTTAATTGTGCAGACTATCATTTGGATAGCCTGTTTAAACTGTTATTCAAACACCCCTTTCAGACCTGCATATCAGTCTGTCATCTAGTCCATCATTTCGTTTTTAGTGTTTTTAATGTGTTTTGAACTTGTTTTGAGTTATGTTTCTTTAGTATTTGAAGTATTCCTTGACTGTAATAGTTAGATGATAGTTCTATTCAACATTAAAGTTAAAGTTAGATTGTTTTAAGTTATTTATTAAAGTTTTATCATTATCCCTACGTCTTTTCACCTTGAACATATTTTGAGTTATGTTGTGTTTTGTTTCTTGAGTTTGTTTCTGATTCCTTTTACTGTTGTAGTGTTTTGTGCTCATGCCTTTGGATTGATTTATCCATTTGCATGTAAAACTTAGTATTAGAGGTGTTATCCTTAGGAAAATATACTAGTACCTTGTAGATTGTTCCTTTTTCACTATGTGGTTACCGAAAGAGACTTGTAGGATAGTGTTCAAAGTCATTCCTATTAAGTTTTCTACTTCTTTCTTTTATTAAGTTTTCTACTTGTTTCCTTTATTAAGTTTTCTACTTACTTATAAATTAGGCCTAGGCTTACATCGTAGTGTTTCACTTGAAAAGTTAGTTGTTCATAGTATCCTTTTCAGTCTAAAGTTATTTGCTTATAAAATAAATTATCAATCATTTGGTTTAGTATTATGTTCCGGTTCAATTAATTTAATAGTTGAATTCTTAGGAGTTTGACTCGGTTTTTCATTTTGAAATATCTTTTGATATTTTGTTTGTTAAAATATTTCCACAACACCATAGGAATACATCTACCTTTGCATATATTTTCTGTCAACTCTAAGCCTACCAACCCTGCTCGATAATTAAATATTAGGTGAATTAATCTAGACGATATAACACCGAACAGTCGAGGAATTTGCAAAAATTGGACATTCACTTACTAAGAAAAACCCTAGTTTCCAAAATTGACCGAAAAAATGATCCCTTATCCATGGACCTAGAGTAGAGGGCTACTCCTAGCACTATCCATATGTCCTGAATCCAACGGAGTCGATATCTTGTCAATCCGATAAAGGACCATAATTTTATTGCATGTTGAATCCCACCTCCTACAGGCTTTCAGGGACACCTGTTGAATCCCTACTCGAGGCATAGAATGGAAACCGTGCATCAAAATGGTTTTCCGGTAGGTCATGCAAGCATTTTTAGGAATGTGCCATGTGAGAATGCTAGCCACACATTCACAATCACGAAATATTCGAAGTTGACCCCCATGTGCAAAAATTTGACATTCCCTTACTAAGCAAAACCCTAGCTTCCAGAATTGAGCAAAGACATGATCCCTTGTACATGGAACTAGATTAGAGTGCCTCCTGCAACACTATCCCAATGTCCTAAATCTAACGGAGCCGATGATTCATTGATCTGAGAAACAGAGATCATTCTATCGCACATTGAATCCCACCTTCTACAGGCTTTCAGGGAAACGTGTTGAATCCCTACCCGGGGCATAGAATGGAAACCGTGCATCAAAACAGGATTTCGGTGGGTCATACAAGAATTTTTAGGCAGGTTCCATGTGGGAACTCTAGCCACATGTTCATGGTCGAGGAATTTGCAAATTTGACCCCTATGTGAAAAAATTGGACATTCACTTACTGAGAAAAACCCTAGTTTCCAAAATTGACCGAAAAAATGATCCCTTTTCCATGGACCCAGAGTAGAGGGCCACCCTTGGAACTATTCCAATGTCCTAAATCCAACAGAGTTGACGGCTTGTTCATCCAAGAAATGACCATCATTTTATCACACGTTGAATCCTACCTCCTACAGGCTTTTAGGGACACCCGTTGAATCCCTACTCGGGGCATAGAATGGAATTTGTGCATCAAAATGGGATTTTGGTGGGTCATGCAAGTGTGTTTAGGAATTTTCCATGTGGGAACACTAGCCACACGTTCACGGTCGAGCAATATGCGAAGTTGACCCCCATGTGCAGAAAATTGACATTCCCTTATTGAGAAAAACCCTAGTTTCCAAAATTAACGAAACAAATGATCCCTTGTCCATGGAACTAGATTACAGGGATTCCCATAGAACTATCTTGATGTCCTACATCTAGTGGAGCTGACGATTCGTCGGTCCAAGCAATGACCATCATTCTATCACACGTTGAATCCCACCTCCTACAGGCTTTCGGGGACAACTGTTGAATCCCTACCCGGGGCATAGAATGGAAACCGTGCATCAAAATGGGATTCTGATGGGTCAGCAAAGCATGTTTAGGTAGTTTCCATGTGGGAATGCTATTGACACATTCATGGTCGAGGAATTTGCAAAGCTAACCCCTATGTGCAAAAATTGGATATTCACTTACTGAGCAAAACCCTAGTTTCCAAAACTGATCAAAAAAATGATCCCTTGTCCATGGACCCAGAGTAGAGGGACACCCCTAACACTATCCTGATGTCTTGAATCCAACGAAGCCGATGGATTGTCGATCCGAGCAATGGCCATCATTTTATCACACGTTGAATCCCACCTCCTACAGGATTTCACAGACACCTTTTGAATCCCTACTCGGGGCATAGAATTGAAATCGTGCATCAAAACGAGCTTTCAGTGGGTCATGCAAGTGTGATTAGGAATTTTCCATGTGGGAAATATAGCCACATGTTCACGGTCGAGCAATATGCGAAGTTGACCCCCATGTGCAAACATTTGACATTCCCTTACTGAGCAAAACCCTATTTTCCAAATTTGACCAAAAAAATGATCCCTTGTCCATGGAACCAGATTAGAGGTCCTCCCATAGCACTATCTCAATGTCCTCAATCCAACGGAGTCAACGGTTCATCGATCCAAGCAACAACCATCATTCTATCGCACTTTGAATCCCACCTCCTATAGGCTTTCAGGGACACATGTTGTATCCCTACCCAGGGCATAGAATGGGATCCATGGATCAAAACGGGATTCTGATGGGTCATGCAAGTGATTTTAGGTAGGTTCCATGTGGGAATGCTAGCCACACATTCACAGTCAAGGAATTTGCAAAGCTGACGCCTATGTGCAAAAATTGGACATTCACTTACTGAGCAAAACCCTAGTTTCCAAAATTGACCAAAAGAATGATCCCTTGTCCATGGACCTAGAGTATAGGGCCACTCCTAGCACTATCGCGATGTTCTGAATCAAACAAATTTGATGTCTTGTCGATTCGAGCAAAGGCCATCATTTTATCGCATGTTGAATCCCACCTCCTAGAGGCTTTCAGGGACACATGTTGAATCCCTACTCAGGGCATAGAATGGAAACCATGCATCAAAATGGGCTTTCGGTGGGTAATGAAAGCATTTTTAGGCATGTTCCATGTGGGAACACTAGCTACATGTTCATGGTCGAGAAATATGCGAAGTTGACCCCCATGTACAAAAATTTGGCATTCCCATACTGAGAAAAACCCTAGTTTCCAAAATTGACCAAAAGGATGATCCCTTGTCCATGGAACCAGATTAGAGGGACTCTTGTAGTACTATCCCAATGTCTTGAATCTAACAGAGCTGATGGTTCATCGATCCAAGCAACAGACATAATTCTATCGTACGTTGAATCCCACCTCCTACAGGCTTTCAAGAACACTCGTTGAATCCCTACCCGGGGCATAGAATGGAAACCGTGCATCAAAATGAGATTTTCATGGGTCATGCAAGTGTGATTAGGTAGGTTCCATGTGGGAACGCTAGCCACACATTCACGATCGAGGAATTTGCAAAGCTGGCCCCTATGTGCAAAAATTGGAAATTCACTCAACAAAATCCTAGTTTCCAAAATTGACCAAAACAATGATCACTTTTCGATGGACCCAGAGTAGAGGGACACCCCTAGCACTATATTGATGTCCTGAATCCAACAGATTCAATGGTTCATCGATTTGAGCAATCACCATCATTCTATTGCACATTCAATCCCACCTCCTACAGGATTTCAAGGACACTTGTTGAATCCCTAACCGGGGCATAGAATGGAAACCGTGCATCAAAATGAGGTTCCGGTGGGTCATGCAAGCATGTTTAGGTAGGTTCCATGTGGTAACCATAACCACACATTCACAATCGAGGAATATGTTAATTTGACCCCTATGTGTAAAAATTTGACATTCCCTTACTAAGCAAACTATGGTTTCTATGGTTTAGAATGCAAAATATGGTTTATGGTGCAAACTTGAGTTAATAGGATTGGATATAGGGTTTGTAAGATAGGATTGGAAATGGTTATTATGATAGGATTACCACTCCTTAACATCATGACTCCCATGGAGAAACAAATTATCGGAGTCAAGGATGATAATTATCGGATTCAAGGAGATGTCCTTATAGGATCAACTTTGAGATTCAAGGCAAATGCAATAGACATATCCCAGATAGAGTGGTAGATAATGGTATTGGGATATAAGGCATGAGTCATGTAAGTATCAATATAATACAACAAATCCACGATGAAGCTCAAGTGTAATTTATCAAGTTGTAGAAGTCTATTGAATTTATCAGTCTATCAAGCGCTCAATCTATCAACTGTAAATAATCAATGAGACCATGAAACTAAAATATCTGACTACAACATACCTGACTACCTACCTGTGGCCATTCAACTAGACCATCGAGATCACCTCTAATAGAAACATTATCCTTTAGCCTCTCATGCTTGGAGTAAGGCAACAAGTATCGTGACTTTGATGAGTTCTTGTTTGGCATTGTTTGCAGCTGGAGGTTTGTGCCAATAACTAAGTTTGTATAATGGTATACAATTTGACCTGGTCTATAATCTTCAAATACATAACCTTTTTTATTTTTTTGCGTGGGAAACCTGTGTCAAATATTCTCCTTTTATAACCATCGACCCAATTGGAAAAGCATTTCCCTTAGAGTCGCTTGATGAGACAATGAGGGTATGCTTCCCATCCAATCAATGTTCCAGCCAGGAGTTAGTGTGCCATTCATTGTCTCTCAGGGAAACCACTGTGTATATGTGCCCTGCAAAAAATAAAGTGAAGACCTAGGAGTCAGCTAACTAAACACAACTAGTCGTCAAACATTTCAAAGATATCAACATAATAGTCGAACCTGGTTGTATGAGATCTAAAATGTGGTCATAGTCATGTGAAATACTCGACTGGCCCTCCTCCAACTGGGATAATTCTGCAGTTATTTATTGACCAATGGGGACTGATACACGATCCCATATATCAACCCAATCCATGGATTCATAGTTGTCCCATTCACCACTTCTACATGGATAACAAAAACAAGAGAGTTTCCTTGTCCACATTTCAACTATAGCCTTGTATGACATCCTAAATTAATGGAATACACGAGTTCCCGGGATGGTCTTGCACTCATATAGGTGTGATCGATATACATTGACCACCTCCCAAAAATATCTATGTACATGTGCTTTTTGAGATGATTGGTCTTCTTTCCTTCTAGCTCCCTGCCCCATCACTGAAGAACACCATGGAACAATGGTCTTTGCATCTCAGATGAGAAAAATAGTTGTGAATTTCATCTTTTGCTTACGTAATGCGGTCTTGATGCATGCACCTACTCCATCATGTTCCCCTTGTCCGTGTCCAGTATCAAAATAGTTCCAAATATGTGGCACCGTGTGCCTCTTGTGGAGAAAACAAAACCATTGGAAGACAAGGGAATTTTTGAATTTCCCCGCACAACCATCAGACCAAATCCAATGTTGTTCCATTTGTATATTGTTATCCTCCAAGTGTTTGTAGAAAAATTGAAAGCTGTGTTGTACAAAAGACAAGTCATGACACCTGTCATCACTTATGTAAAAGTGATACTCCTTCAATATAACCCTTTTTTTTTCCAGTACTATCTGCCCCATGTCTATAGGTGATATGGACCATTATCCTGACCTAGTCTGAGTGATAATATTGACTTTGAATCTCATTCTGTGGTTGAAGAGTGTAGTTTTCCAAAAAATCGACCACTGATAATATAGTTCCAATAGTAAATGTATCCCTGCACACCCTAAACTGCTCATCTTTCCAATGAGCCACATGTACATGCTTTACATACTGTTGTGTCTTTTCAAAGAATTCCTCCATGAAGTTGCATACCAGTACCTGGTAGATCAACAATAAAGATGTACAGATCAATAGGTTGTTGCATATATATGAAGTAGCAATAGATGAAGGAAAAAATAATATTCAGGAACTCGTTACTCACCTGAGAGGTGACCAACAGTGTATTTTTTTGCTTTCATTCCCTCCATCGATTTCATATGTGACATATTTGAATGATTGCAAGTTCACTTCATGTCTCCCAAGTTCATTCTCATCGGTGACATGTATGCATTTGTCCAAAAATTCCATTCCACCACACCCTGGGCATGTCCCATCTACACAAGGCCTTTGATAAAATGTGCAACCTTTTGTCCTTCTACACAAGATGCTATGTATAAACTCTCTATATGATGTCGGTGGAAATGTATTTGAGCATTCCTACACAAGAGTGTTATGAAAAACATGCAGTATATGTAATATGTGTCATAATAAGAACCATACTCAATGTGATATCGACAACAACATGTGTTACAGGTTGTGTTTATTTCAACATACCATGGTTTGCATTTCTCAAAGGATGTTTGTCCCAAGTTAAGTTCATTATGTTCATGCCTGAATCTCTCATGTAATTCTGTTTGTGTCATGTCAAGAAAATGTTTAATGGGGGGCTCACGATCCCTTGAACCCCTTCTCAATTTTAGTACATCTTTTTGGTTGGATGAAGGTCTACTATTGTCACGCCAAAACTCTTGCATGAGTCCTTTTACCGCATCACTGAGCTTCATATCGGAGCATGGAAACCTGCCAATGAAGGACCAGACATCTATTTCACCAGAGTCAAGTTGTTCTCTTCTAGAACAATACCTACGGAGTTCTTTGATATCCAATCCTACAAGTTTCGATGTAGGCTTAAGAAGGCAAAGGGCCCTTTTTCTTTTGTTCACGATTGATTGTGACAACACACAACAAGCTGCGTCGTGATCCTTTGAACGAGGTTTCTTTCCAATAGTACTAAATGCATCTACCAAACTTCTTACAACATGAGAACTTGGTTCAAAACTGTTTATCATCTTTATCCTTAAGTTTTTTCTAACAATAGTCATAGAACTATATTTTAACAACGATATAAATAATCTACATTTATCTCCATCACATTTAGAATCAAAATAGTTGACAAGTATATGTTGATCTTGATATGCAATACTGCGTTTAGACAGCTTACCTTCAAGTGAACCAATGAGACTTTCATTGATCTGTATACGTTTTGTAGTTCTTCGGCGTGAAGTTTCTAATGGAGGTAGGGAGGTTGGAACTACAATCTGTACCATATCACCCAGTCGGTCTAGCATTTGAACATGAGATTCATGTCCTTCCGTGTCTTCCTAACAGCTGGATGGTGGCAATTGGAAATCCTCTTGGGTGGTCTGAACAACATTGTATTCTTCGAGCATACGTTTGACATTCAACGTCTCTCTAAATTCGTCACTTGTATACCAACATTCAATTAAATCTGCAAATGTTTCAGGTGGCCTTGATGTGCACCTACACTTTACTCCTTGATCAGTGCAATGCAATGATCGTTCTTCTACTGATATGGAGGCCGAAGGCCCCTCGAGCAAATGCTTTTGTCTTTCTTGATGTGGATTGGTAGGAAGAACTGTGGCATCCTCAACAACCAGAATTGGTTGAGTGTCTATAGAGCATCTTCGATTGGTCATGTCATTTATTTTCTTCTTTCTAATTTCTTCAAGGATTTCATTAGGTATCCTCTTCCTTGCTGATTTTCTTGCTCGATTGCATGAGTTTCCCATCACCACAATGATCAATGATATATATGGTTTCCTTTTCTACCTCGCCAATGGTACTCTTCAATGGGAGACTACCCAAGCCTAGTTTCTTTCTTGCTCAATTGTGCCTAGATACTCAAGTTAGGGGGAAGATTGGGAATAATGTTTCCTTTTCTAGATCCTCAATTGCAAGAAAAACAATGGTAGAGATGCTCTATGGTGCTCCTCAATGGGAAATTCCTTAAGCTTGGTTTGTTTCTTTCTCAATTGTGTCTACGTACTCCACCACAATGACCATGTTAATGTACTCCACCACAATTAATGGATTCATTCTTTCTCAATTAATTCTTTATTTCTTGCTCCTCAATGTATACCATGCTCCAAGCAATACTTAGAAACTTGTGGTGGAGACGCTTGATGTCAAAAACAATTTTGTGTGATAATATGATGAAGAAGATAATGTTCATGCACTATCTGTAACCTGAAATTGTGCGCAGACTGTCACCTATGTGAAATGTGTTTGAGTGTTTCTCGGACAGGGATTGCTATTATTTATACTGAAAATAAATGTGCATGTGTTATTGTTAACTAAAACGGGGGTGCGTTTTGGACATATAAAACAAGTGCATGTTTTACTCTAATAGAATTTTGGATCATTGAAGAAGTTAGTTGCATGACAAAGGGATAATTCAAGGTTTAGGGGGAATTAACAAGCACTCCCTTAGTCTTTTTTATTAATACCCCCCCTCTCTTCAACCTAACTATACTGTTTTACAACTCAAGGGATGTGTGTGTGAGAAAAAATATAGGTTAAGGGGTGTTAGTAATAAGGGGATACATGGGGATGTGTGTGTGTGTGATAGAGAGATATAGGTTAGGGGGTGTTAGTGGTAATGGGAGACATAGGGAAGTGTGTGTGTGTGTAAGAGAGATAGGTTAGGGTGTTATAGTGGTAAGGTCTAACATACGGATTTGTGTGTGTGTGCCAGAGAGATAGGTTAGGGGGTTCTAGTGGTAAGGGGAGACATAGGGATGTGTGTGTGTGTGTTAGAGAGATAGGTTAGGGGGTGCTAGTGGTAAGGGGAGACATAGGGATATGTGTGTGTGTGTGTATGTCAGAGGGGAGACATAGGGATGTGTATGGGGTGACTAGGAG
>LPNX010331203.1:31401-47442 GCA_001517045.1 Pseudotsuga menziesii
TGCAACTAATTTCATACATGGATGAACTCTAAACATTTTTCACTTGCAAACTCATATCACATTGATCAATGAATCACAAAACTCTTTACATATTAAAATGATCAAACTAGAAGGTATCTTGATCATGAAAACCCATGATTATTAACGATCAAGTCAACATCTAAACACATAAAGAGTTAAATAGGATCCTTACTCACCTAAGAAGTACATACCTGAGGTAAAACCTTCTAGTAATCCTAGCCATACTTGACATACCTCTTTAAGAGATCAAGTCCACAGCTTGCTAATTCCATTATCTCTTTTGTGATACCATATTTAGGGCACAGAAAAGAAGTATCATTGGAGTTGTAATAAGCACATATTTTAAGACCAAATATTTCCTTTACACGCCTTGTGGTAGTTTCAAACCATGTGCATGGTCCATGTGTCACACAACTCTCTTTTAAGACCTAAGACATTGATTTTCCTTATACGATATCCATTAGAGAAAATTTCAACTCAAAATGGGCCTCCTAAAAAGAATTAATAAAATAATAGTTAAAATAATAAAATAATATTTATAAATTTTGGAGGAAGAAAAGAAAAAAACTACTTTTTTGTTTGTATTTTTGACATATCTCCCCGTGTTTTTACTCAAATTTTGATCGGGAGAGCTTGTTGGATGCGGAATTAAATCATCCCATTTTTTCAGGTATTTCTTGTTTTTGGGGGAGAGGTGTCCATCAAAATTATTCCAAGTGGGTACTCGTTGGATGCGGAATTTAATTCCGCATCCAACGAGCTCTCCTGATCAAAATTTGAGTAAAAACACGGGGAGATATGTCGAAAATACAAACAAAAAAGTAGTTTTTTTATGATACCTATCCCCAAATTTATATTAAAAAATTGTTTGAGACCTATATGGTATTTCAAATTTAAATCAATTTCATTGGCTAACACATGATGACTTGGAATTTGAATCAAAGTTAAAAGGCCCATTTTGAGTTGAAATTTCCTCTAATGTAGGGCCTCAATAATCATCTTCATTACAATGACGCACATCCAATACATGTAGGCCAAACATTATCTTTACAAGGATTTCATGGTGGTTTCATACAAAGTGCAAGGTCCATGAGCACTAAAATCCTTTTTTAGACCCTATGCAATTGATGTTTCTCCTTTGACCATGTTTAAGCCATCAAGAACCATCCTCGGTGCATGAAAAATTCTAATGGTGGCCATGCAACACATGTAGGCTAAAAATGATCTTTATATGTATGTGTGGTGACTTTGTACCATGAACTTTAAGGCTGCATAGGGTATAATTCCATATGAGTTTCCTAAATAAGATGTTCATGCCATGAAATTCCATTATTATTGGTTATTCATTGAAGGGCCACTGTTGTGATTCCTAGGAAAATAATACAATTGTTTGTAGTTCATTATCTATGGAAACATCATTGTAAGTTTACTTTAAATAGCATTCCTCACCCCCCTTAAATCTTTATTTATGGCAATTGATGAGCTTTAAGAAAGAGTTTTCATTTCTCATGAGGGTTAGAAATCTATTCATCATTGTTTTACACAAATGATTAAACTTACAAATCCATATTATGGTGTATCATACTAGGAGATGGAAAGTTATAGAAACAATTTCCCTTAAAGTCTGATGCAAATAAGCTAGAACAAGTTATTTTTTTTTACATTTAGTTTCTAAGCTAAGCCAAATAATCTAGTTGATTCATCTCCTTGGAAAAATACCCATGATAATATTTTAATTCACATTTCATGCATTCCATCCATATGTGGTTTAGTACTCACTCTTTTTAACCATCTCTTCACCTTAGATTAAAATTTGAAAAAAATCATTTTACATTAAATTCAAAAAACTAAAAACTAAAATATGTGCATTCCATCCACCGTTCAAAATTGAACCCTTCCAAAGGGTTCTATCCCTTCCTATAAGTGTAAATTTAAAATTGCCCTTCAAAAAAAAAGTAAAATATGAATGTTACCCTTCCAATTAAGAAGGGCATAATTTATATCAACATTTTAAAAGAAGGGCAACATTTAAAATTACCCATCCATATCAATTTCTCAATATGTTGACATACCTATTCTCTAAAGTTAAACTCGTCATTCAAAATATTGGAAATATGATATATTATAATCAGTCACTCACTCATGTCATGCACTCAATGCTTAGTTGTGCAAGATGACCAGTAATGAATGATGACTACAAGGCAATGGCCATCGAGATGTGACTCTGACTCCCAATTCACTTGGGGCTGCAATCTAAAGTGTGACACTGTGTCAATGGCCACGTCTATAACAACAAAGAACAACTACTAGTCTACTACTAGGCCCGAAATGAGCTCAAAAATTTATGCTTACTAACTATGTGAACCTCGCTACCAATGTCCACTTTTTTTTCGTTAAAATGAAATTCAAAAGGTCGGTTTGATGAGTCCTCATCTACAAAAATTCATTTCTTGCATGAATATCATGAACTCATGATAACTATAAACAACACTCGATGTCATGCAAATGCAAATAATGGCATGTAGCTAGGATCACAAATTGTGTAGAGGTCGATTTATGCATTGCTATAGAGAGGTGTCATTGGGCACACGATATGGAGAAACAATAATTTAGAAAAAACATTTGGACCAAAGCACCTGCACAATGGTTATTAATAAAATTAAAAAGACAATTGTTGGCTCAAGAATAGTCTTCAATTTGATGATGGCATGATCATGATGCAATCTCCCTCCGTCCCTCTAAACATTTGTGGTTTCTCACAACATTTGTCTTTAACGCTCGCCACCAAAATACATATAAAAAGTAAATGTCTTTACATCCTCTTCTCTTTAAATCCTCATCTCACAGTCATAACCAAGGATTATTATGCATGCACATCCTCACCTTATAATATCAATTGAGTCAAGGCGAAAAGACAACCATAAAATACCAAATGTGTTAAGACACAAAAAAGTAAGAGACAACTATAAGTAAGCCTTATATTAAATTTACCATATAAATCTTTAATTGACACTATCAACTGAGATTTGACATGTTGGATTGTTTTCATCTTCTTATCACTCCTTACCAATGTGATTGCAAGACATTCTTTGAAGTGAGATATACACATTAATTGTTTTCATTAAATAACTTAAGTTTCCTACCCATGACTGTTGCTTCAATGAATTGTGGATTGGTACAAAACACAACAAATGTTAGAGCATCGAGCCCTTAATTACTCACACCTAGAACTTTCTCAAGTCTGTCCATTAATAAACTTCTGTGTGTATTTTGGTTCAATTTTAAGGCACAATATCGAGACTCAGACATGGAGTGAGTTGCAAGGATTCAATGGACTTAGGCTTGATTCCATTTCCCCTCAATCCCATACATGTATGCTTTCATGACAAGTGTTGAACAACAAAATATGATGCCCCAACCTCGGTTATGCTGGCGTTGTGAACTTGCTTGGTATGTAGAATTTTATTTTTTATTTTTTATGTTTTCTTAGTTGTGTATTATTTTTTGTTAGGTGCCCAATCCCCATCATTCTTACATCTCTCAAGCTTGGATTGTTTCCCTCTCTCCAGCTTCAATTAAGTTTTTCTAGGTAGCTCTCTCTGGTTGTAGGTTTATTATAGCCTCTTTTTGCTTAATGGCTTTGTTTTGTACATAGTTATCAGTTAGTAATTCTCTCATGGTTCTAGTTTTTCTTTAAAACTATATCTAGTTACAAAGTATTTCACTATGCACAAGATCAGGTAGATGCCCCAATATGGTTATCGCATAGTCTAAGTAGTTTTTTTTATATATAATGAAGTGTGCTCCAACTCGAAAAAATAAAATAAAATAGTTGGTATGTTACTGAACTATAAACTTAATGATACATATATGACAAATTAATGTGTTCAAAATAAGTTTTATTGAAAATATATCATTTTTTCATGTAAATATTAAGGGGTGCTATATTGTTTAATAAAAAAAAAATTTGTTTTTTGCATTTTTTTAAAATAGTTTAGTTAATTTATACTTATCAATTGAAGTACAATTATTTCTATTACCCATCCATTTTTCATTTAGTACTCACCTAAATTTGAAAAAAAAAAATTTACACTAATTTCAAAAAATTACAAATTAAAATTTGAGAAAAATCCTTTTTACACTAATTTCAAAAAACTAAAAAACATCCAAACATTTAAAAAAATCTAATCTATGGGCGGAAAAACATTTTAAAAAACCTAAAAATCCATGAATGGGTGACAAAACATGTCAAACTACCTGCGATTGGCATCGTGGTCTTCTCGCCGACTTTAGCAGAGTAGCACAGAAGGAATGTGGTGTTGAGTGCTTCGAGAGGGCACTGGGTATTTTTCCCAAGGATTGGTTTGCTATTTCCCTTGATCCAACCGAAGCTCGTTTGGAGGTCCTAAATAGTTCCAGGCCTGGAATTTTTAGCTTGGAAATTTGCATACTAAAGATGGATTGAATATGCTAGAGAAATGGGGTTTTGAGGCCTATCCATTCACTCAAGAAAGAATTGAACAAATCGGACGTGAGGCTGCAGTTGAAATCTCTCCTAACGATGTGGGACAAGGATTTTCTCATAACAGTTGATGGGAAAGAGGTAAGTTTGTTTAAATCTGTATGTATGCACCTTTGTAGGTTTATTTGGGTTCTTTATTCTGCAACAAGGGGCATACTACAACCTAGATTAGGTGGATGTGATGCACGAACTCTTGGTGATTGACCAGGTTCTAGTTATAAGATTTTTGGTGGACCTTTTATTTAAAGTAGTTCAGGAATGTAGTGTATTCGGTACGATTATGAGAAGTTCATTTGAAAATGTTTTCAAAATATATTAATCTGTTGTACCTTGCATGTAAACATTTAGCATGGGATTCCAATTGCATAAACACCCTCTCTATTCATTATAAGCAACCTCGCTTCAAAACATCCCAGAAGAAAAGATTTTATAGCATAGGGAATGATCATTAAGCATATAATTGGGGAACTTTTGAATATGATTTTTCGAGTGCTTTTTGATTAATTTTACATGGTTATGCATGCTGGCAGTGTGTCAATTTCATGGTATGCGTGTCCTTAAAGCTACACTTTCAATAGAAATGGTTGTTTTCTTCTCTATTCTAAACAATTTTGGTTCTTTCTCGCAAGGTATGTGCTTGTCTAATATCAATATTAATGTTTCCTCAAGCGGGTCTGAATAATTTCATGCAATATTCAAGCTATTGTTTCTGAAGAATTTCATGAAATCTTCAATCTATTATTTTAGTTAATGCTTCATCAAATATATTTTGCCTCAGATGGGTTCAATAAATTTAATGTTCTTTTAAGAATTCATATGCGCCCAATTCATTATTTAAATTTTACTGTAATACTTGAATGAACTTCATCGTTTCAGAGATTTGGAAATCCTCTATTTCTATCTCAGTGCAGTACTATTATATTATAATTCTTATTTCTTGACTGTTGTGTGCTATCTATATCAGGTTGGTTTTGAGGACATCAAGATATTAAGGAAGTGAAAGGGTCAAAACAGGGATTGATAATGGAAGGAGACAATATTGGTAAATGGGCAGTAGGTTTTTATGTTGTTTCTCTATTCCTGATGAGTAGCAGTGTATTAGGTCGTTTTGTGGTTGAGAAGAATAGTATTAGCTCTGAATCATTGAAAGGGAAGAGGCATAGTGCTATTGGGAATTTTGGAGTTCCAGATTATGGAGGGACTATGATTGGTCAAGTGGTGTACCCAGAGAAAGGAAAAGATGGCCACAAATCCTTTTAGGAATTTGATGTCTCCTTCAAGAAATCTCCAACAAAACCCCTTTTTTGTTCTGTAGATCGCCGAGGTGGGTTTTTTTCACTTGAGCCTTCAAACTGCATATCTCATATATGTCTGGAATATTCTCTCATATTAGAAACACCAATGAGACCAGAAGGCACATAGGCAGTTGGGAAATTAGTGGGAGAATATATATAAGAAGACCACAATTCAATATTCAAGCTTATTACCAAGAAAATAGTGGAAGAACAATTGGTTGGATAGGTTAACTTTTCAGAATCTAATTGATTATCAATTGATGTAAGGATTTTTTGAATGTTTGATATGAAATGATTTCAATCCCAATAAACTTTACTGTTCTCTACTCTTATTCTCACGTGTAGCCTTGTGAAGGATTTTTTGAATGTTTGATATGAAATGATTTCAATAACAATAAACTTTATTGTTCTCTACTCGTATTCTCATGTGTAGCCTTGCGAATCATTAGTTATGAATTGTTTTCCTCCTCAATAGTTATCGAATGACTTGTGTTATAAAGTGTTCTTAGTTTCTTATCGGGTGCTTGCCAGGCCTCTGAACTGCTGACCAAAATTTCCGATTTGATTCTTAATTGTGATGTAGAGTGTTACTTTGCATTAAAGGTATGGAATGCACAAAACACCGGCGCTGCTACTGTTCTTGTTGTAGATGAACATGATGAGCCTCTCATAACCATGGATTCTCCTGAAGAAGACATGACAGCAGCTGATTACCTTGACAAGATTTCAGTTCCATCTGAATTAATTGAGAAGTCTTTTGGGGATGACTTGAAAAAGGATATGCAAAATGATGAAGCCATAACAATTGAGCTTTATTGGACTGAATCCATGCCTCACCTAGATGAATGCGTAGAATATAAATTCTGGACAAACAACAACGTTGAATGCGTAGAATATGAGTTCTGGACAAACAAAAATGATGAGTGTGGACCTAGGTGTGATGATCAGATGGATTTTGTGAGAAAGTTCAAGGGCCAAGCTCAAATAATGGAAAATTCACGTGTGAATCTTATTTGGCCATTCAATTATCTTCAATACATGAGATAAGACGACCCAGGTAAATGGTCGCTTGTACAAATTATTTTGTGCAGAAATTTTGTTGTCTCTTGTCTCTTCATGTTAGGTTTCAATTTCAAAGGTAGAGTCTCTCCACGTCTAGGTCTTAGTTTCAAAGGTAGAGTTTGAAAACTCCTATAACTATGCTCCTTGGATTTTTGGACTTTTTTGCTTTGTAAGATTCCATTCACATTCAAAGAATTTAGGCTAAAACATTGACTTATTTACGGAATGTTTTCAAATTTAAAAACTTTATGTACAAAATTCTTTTAGAGGAAACTTATTTTCACTTATATGATCATTTAGAAGTTTGACGTAACTTATTTTCACTTATTTTCCTAGACTTGCTTTCATTTCATAAACTATATTATCTACACAAATTTCTCTCATTTTTTAAAACATATGAAAGTTCTCTTCGGTTTTTAATTTCCCAGCTTTAGGGGTATGTTAGTACACTTCATGCAGCATGATTGTATTATGCTGTGTCACTTACATTATTTAGGATTGTGCGGTTGGATTGTTATTTTCCCTGCTCCTTATTCATTACCTTCAAAACCTACATGAATAAAATCATAATATTTTATCCAAAACCCAAATGGACTAGATCAATAGTGCATAAAATAATGAGTGGTTTTTCAACAATAGAAATGATCCCCACCACTTGAGGCATGGGCCCTACCAATCTTAATTATCAATCCTAGCACTAGAAATAAGAGAAAATGGTTTTCTAAAGTTACCTTCACTTTCAACAACCATCACAAATGGAGGAGCCTTGCCTCAATAGAGTTCTAGGCTCAAAACCTACTTGAATAAAATAATAATATTTTGTCCAAAACCCTAATGGATTAGATCAATAGTGCATAAAATAATGAGTGGTTTTTTAACAACAGAAATGATCCCCACCAGTTGAGGCGTGCACCCTGCTTCTATGTGGACAAAAGAGCATGAGATCAGGTCTAACTACCTGCTCAAATCATTGAATACATGAGTCAAAGTGGTCCTTCAAATGTGAAGGACCAAGTTTCCCTTGAATGCTCTTCCAAAATTTGGTTAAACAATACATATTTGGTCACTTCCTCATGGTGCAGCCTCCTAGAAATGATGAGGAAAAATCTGCTCTTGAGAGTTTGATCTGGAAACTAGTGCCAATTTGTTGACCAAGCATGGCCCTTTCCTTTAGACACGAATTCTCAAGGAAAGTGAAATAAAACATGTTTAAATTGCTTCCAGTGGTAGTGCGCTCCCTCTTGAAGTAGATCCACATGTGTGGTTATAATTAGACTTTGATTCCAATGAACCCTTTATTTTTTCGTCTTCAAATGTTTGCAAAAGGGTAAATAAGGCCCCATAACAATAGTGTTCTAGGAAAAGTGTCAAAATGGTCTCTTTGCATGAACATGCTTGCCACACGTTAAAAGTTAGGATGTAATGCTAGCTTCTATCTATTGAAGTTTTGAATTATAGTGGTCATCATAGAACTATATCAATTTCATATTATGAATGTGGGTAAGTATGCTGGCGGTGGGATGAATATTTCAGATTTTTTTTTGTAAGTACCCATAGGGGATTTGAATTCATGGCCTTCCATTTACAACTTCTCATCTCAATTCTCGCATGTACAGAAAATGGATAAATAATAAGAAAGAATTCTCGCATGTACTTATGCCATTGGATCCTATGAAGGAGTCAAGGTAGATAGTGTGGGATGAAGTTAGAACATGTCATAGGGCTTGGGAAAACTGGAGCCTATCTATGCACAAGTTTGTTAGCACTTCATGAATATGTTTGTGCTAGCTAAATACCATCACCGGTTTGTTCACGAAATCATCTATAAAGATGAAAAGGTACATAATATGTGTTGATTGGGACTGATAATATGGGGTAATACAGAGTAAGCTAATTAAGAACTTGATTTAAGACTGAATAATTGCAATTTGATGTATCCTTCTTGGTTCTGTGAGGAAATAAAAATCAATATTATGGTGTTGAATTACATTAGTGAACTTGTTTTAAATTGACTTAAAAATTAAGAGATAATGTTATAAATACCCATACGATATCCGTTATAGTGATTTAGCATGTGGTGTTCTATTCATTATTTATGCTCCAAAAATTATGAAAACTTTAGATTACAAAATTACCCAAGTCCTTACAGAAATTACCCAGTTTATCAATCCTGAAAACCTTTATAGAGGGGACGTTTCTTTGCCATCTCAGCAGATCATATGGATATTCTTCTATCTTAGACAAACTGAGTGTTTAAATATTTAATCGCATGATCATAGATCTATGTTATTCTTTTATATATGAACATAGTTTTAAGATTATTTTTATATCATTTTCAGAAATTTGTAACATTGTATAGATTAGGTTGAATGGAAAACACAATAAATATCATATAGCCCTTAGTCTAGGAAAATAATAGAATTTCAATCAATTCTGGTATTAGATAGAAATTTCTGGGATTGAATACTTTTGTTTCGATGGATTTTGCAAAAGAGGCCATTTTGGGTAGATTTTGATTGCAGTTTTCCTATTTTTAGGAGGATTAGATTGAATTGAGTATTTTTCTAAGGAGATACTCACAGGAGTTTCTTTGTAATAATTGTATCATGGAAGTATATTTTTAATTACTTTTGAATCTGGATTTTGAGAGATTGTGATTATCTATATGCAGGATAATATGCGAATATTTAATTTGAATACCCAAATTTTTACTGCAAACATGACAATCAAAGAATTTCAAAGCGACCAATTTATTTTCGATTCCATGATACCAACCATTTGGCCCCTCATATATGGAGGCTTAGAGCAATTTATGACAGTCATACAAGCACATCTACTAACATTGTTGTGGCATTCCCCAGAGACTATAGTGAACTACTTCATCAGGTATGCATATTGGTTTTAAACAAAATAATATTTTCCTATCTTGTTTGCCATGTTAAGGGTTTATGTATTTTGGATATCGTCTTTGTTTAGTATTTTGTTATTTATAATTGTTACTGTTCTAGATCCTTGTTTTCTATCTTGACTCTCATTTTTAGGTGGTACTTTAGGACAAAGTGAAATAACATCATAGAGTGAAATGGGCTTGTAATCTTTAAAGCAAGAGGGATCATTATTCATAGAAATAAAAGCAGGGAAAGCTATGTTTAAACATTAAAGCCCCCGCAATTTACCAGAAATCCTAGATTCTTCAACTACCCTTAGTATCTCCTACTCCAAGAACTAGTAAAAGCCAATATAAAATTCCATGGTCCATCCATCAGGACCTAGGCTCTTTGCCTTCATGAAGGAAGACAAAACCCCCTTCAATTCTTCTTTGGAAACTTATGCTTCTATTCTTTCTTTAATTTTTTGATCAAAAAGTTTTGGAAAAAATTCTAATGATCCTCATATGCTATGCAATACAAGGGACATCAGGTTTCCTTCCATGGAGTGTTTTAATACCATTAAATTATAAATTGGCCCCACATACCAATGGAAAATCATGCGCTACTTTTATGAGTGAAATTTTTCATTGCACTTCATTATCCCTATATTATATTATGAAAATTAATTGTTTCCCTTCTAAAAACACATTTGTAGGTACACCGTTTACTATTCTAGGTTGATTATTAATATAGGTTCACTCATAATCTTAATCTTATTCCATGTTGGTGATTTTGTTTTAGATTTAGTTAACTAGATTTTTATTGCACTTCTAATTATGTCATCCTGCTAGACATTTTTCAATAACAAAGAACCAAGTAATCAACAAAAATAAGATAATTATTTCCCTTTGCAACTTTTGTCTAATCAGATCGTTTCAACAACAAATAACTAATTAATTTTTTATAAATTGTGGTCTTTGGATATTATCACTTCGAACCTATGTCATGTGAAAAGTATGTTTCTTTTGCACACACTTCATGCACTTAATTATGCAGAAAAGTAACATAGCTAGTGTCACCATATGCCTTTTGTGTTGGTAAAACTACACCTTACTTGGACTTTTAGGTGGGTAAACTAATTTTATTATCCTTTGTTTATCTGTGTGAAGTTGGTTTATGGTTTATTGTGAAACTTAAGGTCTACATGATCTTTCAGAGTTTTCAATGCTAAAGTATTGTGATTTTGAATTATTTCATTGGGTGTCTGTTTCTAGAATTTGAAACAGTTGACATGACTGCAAATATTTTCCTTCCCGTGCAAGGACACTAATAAGCCTTCTGAGTTAGAACAGATAGGTCTCCACATCAATTTGTTATCTAGTATAAGGAAGTGACAAAATTACTTTGTTCCAATTGCTAGAATTTTTTGAGAGTGCATTTAAGGAGAGATTAAACCATCTGTTGAAATGCCTTATTAGAAATGGAGCAACATTTTCCTTGTAATGACCAAGTGAAAATAGGTCTCTAGTGCCGAGTTCATTTAATTTCTTATGCTGACAATATGTTTTTCTTGATCTTTGCAGTGCAATATAAATTGCATATCTTGCATTTCTTCAGGTCTCCAAGTTGGTAGCAAGACCTTTATATTAGATCTAACTAATTGCCTAGTTTATTCAATTTTCATTTTTGTTCTTAGATTAGTGTGCTAAAAGACTGTCTTATTTTAAGTGCATTGTTTGAAGATACTACTTTATAAATCTAATGTAAATTGTTGCTCCTAAATAGATCACAATGAATGCTGACCTTTTTTTGATAGCCATATCTTTTAATATGTGTGTTATTTTCCTTTACATATATGATAATATTCTTTATGAATATTGTTGGTAGTGTATGTTGTTGTAAATCTATACTAAATTTTGTTGCAAGTGCCTTTATCATTTTAAGATTGGGTATAAAGGGATGACTATTTGTATCAGTATTATATTTTTATTGTTCATTTGCACTAAGGAATAGTGATTTTTGCAATCCCATTAAGCTAATTTCTTAAGTTTTGTTAAAATTCCTAGAAAAGGTTTATGGATTTCATAACCTGCTTGATCATATGTTGTGAACTTATATAGTATATCATCCTTTTCCACCATTAGATACTCAAAGTAGTGTGTTGATCATTTTTACCATTATAGAGGACTATGTAAGTTAGGTTCCCAAATTTTTAAAGGGTGCTATCTCAATGGAAGATCGCTTGCCTTACAAGAAGGAGGTTGGTGGTTCGATTCCTCCATGCCCTAATGATATTATAATATCGGTTAAAAACAACTAAATTCTTAACCAAAATATAAGATATAAGTGACCAAACAAAATGACCAAAATTCATATATAAAATTACTAAAAAAGACTAAATTAGTGACCAAAAAATGAGAGATGCAAAACTAGGCATTAAAGAGGATGCAACACATGGCGCTAATGATGAAGCCAAACATGGAGTTGATATGCTAGCAAAATAAGATGTGAAACTAGGCATTAAAAAGGATGCAGCACATGGCGCTAATGATGAAGCTAAACATGGCATTGATATGGTAGCGAAGTAAGACGTTACTTTGGATGCAAAACAAGGTGCTACATAGGAAGCAAAATATGGCACAACAATAGAAGAAATATTTGGCGTCATTTTGGTAGCAAAACACGATGCAAAAAAGGAAGCAAAAGTTGGTGCAAATTTTGAAGTGAAAATTGGCACATATTTGGAAGTAAAACATGGTGCAAAATGGGATGCTAAAGTGGTAGAAAAAATAGATGCAATATTGGATGCTACTTTGGATGCTAACATGGTGCTATTAAGGATGCAAATATGGCACTAACAGGGACACCATTTAAGAAGCAAAAGAAGACACTTGCTAGGAAGCAAAATAGGACGTTATTTAGGAAGCAAACCTCGATGTTGTTTAGGAAGCAAAGTTGGACGCTATTCTGGAAGCAAAAAAATAGACACTATTTTGGACGTCATAAAGGATGCTATCTAGGAAGCAAAGAAAGATGTTTTTGAGATGCTTTAATTTATTTCCATGACACGTCCTATTTAGCATCTAGTTTGACCACTCAATGTAAAAAAAATACACTAAAAATGGACGCTAAATGGAATGCTAATTCTAGGATTTGTTGTAGTGGGTTTGTTTAAATTAAAAAATGTGTTCCCTCCAAATGATAAGGTCGATCCTCCACCCATGCTTGCATGTAATTCTTATGCATATGTGTCTGCTTCAAAATTTGCTTGGTATTCAACATGCCTATTCCTTGGAGTATGGTAAACCATGGCTAATTCAACATAATATCGAAATTTTCAATATGCTCGTGTTTATCCATTCTTCTGAGTATGATGCACACCTCAATTTTTAATGAGATTTTAGAAACATATATGTTTTTTTTGCATATTCCAAATATGTAAATTTTAACAAGAATACATATTTTTTTCTTATTTATCTTCTGTCATCACTCCTCAACTTAAAAAACACATTGTTAGTGTTTCATCCATATCTCTTTCGTTTCTCAACCATTTAGAAAAACATTGTATGGTGCACCAAAGAACACTAACCTCTACATGTTATAAAAAACCCATTTCCAAATAATTGCATTAAGACATTCAAACACTGCACCCATAATTGACGTACCGTTTTCGATGTTTGATCTCTCAGATAATTAAAAAAAAAAATTAAAAATTATTTTTATTATTGGAAAAATAGTTGTGCACTAGTACTATATGTTCTCTATATGTATACTGGTTTTCGTAAGTTTATTCCATCATTTAGTCACTCAGAGGCTGCACCCACAAAAACATATACCTTATAATTTGTCCCAAAAATAAAAAGTTCCCGTTAAAAATATCTAACTTTATATAGTTAACATCATTTTCAATAGAAAAAAATTATATATTTGAAAACGTCATTCAATTTCCTACATTTCTTGTTTTTTACTCATCGCAAGATTCATTGTGTAAGTGTCTCAAAATATCCATGCAAGTTGATGGATTCTTGTTTTTTTAGTTTTCTATTGCATCTTACGTGTCAAAAGAGACCCTCATCATCTTGCAGACACCCAAGAATGAACTCTCATGAGCTCCAGGGTGAAACAAGTCATTGGACAATTCCTAAAACACCATGGGTGGAAAGGATCTGCCATCTCTGTGAGAATAGGAACATTGAAAACGAAAATAACTTCCTCTTAGAGTGCCCTGCGTACACCCACATTAGATCCCATTTTCATAATATTTGTTTACGGACCTTCCTAGCCTTTTAACAAGTCAAAATTACAGTGAGCCGAGGACGCTTCTCTCCAAACTCTTTGAGCATAGGAATACAATTTTAAAACAAACTAATTAATTCATTTCTTTAGGTTCGATAGACCAAAGTTCAGTCTCAGTGGACGTAAACCATCATTATATATATATATATATATATATATATATATATATAACTTCAAAATACTTACAAAGATACTTTTTATCTATTTATGAATATGGTTATAAGATTACCCCTTCTTTGATTATTTTTGTATGGTTAGAAGATTCTTAGAGAAAAATTATTTGTATTATTCTTCAACATTAAGCCATTCCACATTACAGTTTAGTTATATAGTTCATAAATCTTTATTGATGTTTCTAGTACTTGTTATTCCTTCTAGTAGGTGTTACTATTCTTTGATTTTTCCATGTTTAATTTATAGTTGCATGTTTTCTCATTGCTTTAGCTTTAAATAATATGAAATATGATTCTTATGAAAGATGACCTATATAGTTATGTGAGAGTTCCGATTTAATGTTGGTAGTGAAATTTAAGTATTTTTTAAAGCTATCATGCTATTACTAGTGAAGGATCCTTTAAGAGTTCTTTCCAATCCCATGGATAATTATATTCCAAGGAGAATGATCTTTTAAGAAGTCACATGTGTTAGTTTGTGATATGTATATATTTTTTAGCTTTGGATACTTTAAAGCTTCCTTTAGTGCCTAAGACTTCAATTTTTTTTCCTTAGCCATGTTGAATACACCTAAACCCATCTTTAGTGATTAAAAAATTTATAATGATGTCAATATCCACACACGAAAGCTAATAATAACAATTATAGACTATGTATAGAAGTTTGATGTGTCATCCTCTTCATATCCACATAAGATTCTTGTAACGATGACTGAGATAGAAGTTACCTCTAGAAATTATATCCATAGCCTTGAGATCAATTCATAGCATAAAAAACCTCTCATTAGTGACTGCACCAAAGAGGTGCATTCTATAGAAGAGTAGGGGGAGATGTGTAACCATTTTTCGTTCTCATCCTAGAGTTGGCATGTGTCCTTAAAAAAAATAATAAAATATTGTAAAAATAACATGCCGACTTAAATCAAATTTAAAACGTTTACAACAAAATATATATAAAACTACACAAATTAGATAAATGAAAATGCTTCCTCAACATCTGCACTCTAAAAAAGATTTGCATCTCCAGAAATTTGATCCCTCTTGATGCTTGGTAGATCTCCTTTTAAGATGGATCTATGTTAGTATTTATCAAACAATTTCACAATGTAGTAATGTTGATAAGAAAAATACATTCAAATAATATAAGCACTTTATCACCACATCTAAACTCTTAATAAATTAAAAACGAGTTCCTTTAATTATCTTGACAATTTATATTCAACAACTATTTATTTAGTTGAAGTGAAACTAATTAAATAATTTATATTTATAGCTATATTTTGAATATTTATATAAGTTAGTGATAAGTATTTATTTGTTTGAATAATATAAAAATAAATAGTTAAATGCAAGTGTTATTTATAAATAGCAATTATGTATAAATTTGTAATGTATATGGTATGGTTGGCCGAGTTTTTTGACTATGGTGAACTACGGAGAACTAGCCCACACAAGGTGCTTAACACAACTCCTAGTGTGTTTGAAATAGCTAACTCTCGCAGGAACAAAGGCCCCACTGCCTATATGGAGTTTCTCTCAACAAGAGAGTCTCACAACTTAATGATATGCAATTTAAATAACTGATATGAAATAAATAACTAAATTATGACATAATTTTCAATAGCCAGAAATACATAGATTTAGCAGCTGCTAAATTGTAGCTTTCAAGCATGAAATTATAATTATAATTTAAAGCTTAAACTAGTTCTAACTATTCTATCATGTAGGAGCAAATTAATATTACGAATGTCATTTCAAAAGTGAATATGAGATAATCATAGACATGAACTAATCAGAGAAAA